>CABFVX010002591.1:0-24684 GCA_902151425.1 Timema shepardi | reverse complement strand
TTTTTTTTTTTTTTTTTTCAAAATGGATCCCTTCTTTTATTCTTACACATTCTCAAAATTATAATTTCTTCGCCCCTTTCCCATTAGTGTAAATATGCGGATGGCTCCGAAACTTAGGGTACGTAAGAAAAATATGCATAGAACTCTAAAACTCAATTCGAAATAGTGGCACGTCTATGGATAACTAAGTAAGTGTATTGTTTACTCTCTGAAACTAAGATAAACTACTTTTTAGATCACTCAATGTTATTTTGAAATTTGGACGAAATATTAAAGTAGCTCAAAATCATATTTAAAATGCAAACATTATGGGACTCGACTACCTTACGGTTGAAACGTGTTTTAGACGTCCCAAAATCCCGTAATTTAAAAAGTTGTTTGTTATTTCGAAATACGGTTCACGCCAAAATGGGAGCGAACGGTATTAACATTACACAAGATTATACAGCTTACATTTTAATTTGTTTTTCTTCATCCTAGCACATTTATAACGTTTCACGTGAGTTATTGCAGTTATTTTACCTAATTAGATGGTTAAAACCATAAAAAAAATAGCGTTCCTTAAACTAATAAAGTATTTTTAACAGGGACATAATAGAATATTTTAATAAAATTGGGCAATTGTGTTTAGTGGTTTTGAAGCTTCATAGAAGCTAATCTTATAAGTTATACTGAAGTATGATATTTTCCTTCGAGTAGGAAGCGCCCTTATTCTGTTTTGTAAACGCTTACAACTACGCGTGTGGATGGGTTTTTTTTTATTTCAGCGTAATATTATATTTGACTTATGACCATATACGATACGCTTTCTACGTAAGTTATATGACAAGTTCCTACCTGATTCGTCCGGCGGGTTGTCGTCGAAAGAAGTTGCTGTCCCAACATTGACCCTCTGTTTCGGCTGCTGTTGCGGGAGAGGGTAATACTGATAGTAGTTCTGGTTGTTTGCGACGTCCTTATATCCTTCGGGAGGACTCAGGGTGACCTGATCAATGAACTCGATAGGCGGCTCGAAAGTGCACGTCTCGGGAAAGTTGAGGTCGAACCCGCGACCCCCGGGATCAATCCTAACCATCTCCCTGTCTCCCCCCATACTGCACGTGCACATCTCCTCGCTGTCACACTCGCCATCGTAATCGTCCTCCTCCTTTATCAGGATGACGTAGTCCGCGTCAAAGAACTTGTTGAGCGACTCGTCAAATTTAACCCTGTTCTTTTTCTTGGTCGGGGCGGTGTTCGCGGTGCTGGTCGGCGCCGTAGTCGTCGTTGGCGTCGACGGCGTTGTTGTGTTCGACGGGGAGGTAGTCGGGGCGTTGGAAGGATTATTCTGTCCCTTGCCGGACTTTTTGTTGCTACCTGTCCTTTTGAGCACGGATTTGAGTATCGATCTCGCCGTGGAATGGTGAGTATGGCCGTTGCAGTCGGCGGAGTTGGGCGCCGAGCCGGCGTTCGACGTAATGACGCTGCCACCACCGTTCGCCATCTGATGCTTCCCGCCGGCCTTATCATCGCCATCCTCCTTGCCGCTATCGTTCCCGGACTTATTTTTTTGGCGCATCTCCCTGTGTGTTGGGACACCCGTGCAGTCAGTAACATCCCTGCTCACTCCGTCATTACAACGTTCGCTGACCCACCCTGCACCAAACCCATTGACCCTTGACTCGTCGCTGCAGGTGGCACCCACCTTCGGTCTGTCGGAATCCCCACTGGGATCGGTAGGGCTGCGCGCGGCGGAACTCAACACACGTGACAGCTCATGAACCACTTGTATTTGCGGGTTGCCTGTCTCAGAATCCAAGGATTCGAAGTCCGTACTTTCCTCTAAATCCCCCCTCAAAATATCCGTGTACGTCTGTGTCGAACTACATAACTGTAGCAAGTTGATATCGACGCACTCACTTGTTTCACTGAGTACAAATCCTGTGGCACTGTTTGTTTCTATCTGCGTCACGTCACTTGGTACTCCTACCTGCCCCCCCTCCTCACACGCAGTGTCGCGTACCTGCGAGTTATCACACACACCAGAGCGCTCCACCTGTTCCTGGCCGCTGCTAGTGCCGGGGAGCGCACGGTGACCTCCTGTATCGGTGACGGTCGGCTCGGGACTGCCCAGCTGCTCGCGGTGCGCTCCGCCGCCGCCTTCGGTCGATAGCGCCCCCTGCTGGCGTGGGACGAACACCACAACAAAACTTCTCTTCTCGCCACCACCGCCGCTCGGACTACCGCAAGATGCGACGTCGCGCGCAGGTTCGTCTCCGGCGTTTCTTTCCTCGGACGAACTCACTTCGACGCCCGTGACCTCAACTACGTCAACGCGCTCAGTGAAATCAGACGGGGTTTGGTTCGAAGCCCGTCGCGTGTTCTCTTCAAATAAACCTACTTCACTCGGTGAGCACTTACCACTTGTTAACGTTCTAAATTCCTCACGCTCCGTTAAACCCGTATCTTGACCTACAGTGTCACACAAACTACCACCCACCACATACGCGATTGCATCAACATCACTTGAGCAAGGCGGCGTCTTATTAACATTTCTAAAGGTTGAAATATTCGAGGATAGGCCTAAAGAACCTTTTACACCAATTAATCTCTTCTCCCCTTCCTCGCCAACCTCGTTTATCGCTGAAGAACGTTCATTAGTAATTATGTCACTCTTAGCGACACGTCCTTGGTTTGTGATTCTTTCCATACCCCCATCTTCAGACTTGAGCGAGCTATCGGATGAACTTAATTCATCAATATACGGGATGTGACACTTCGTATCGGCGGAAGCAAGCGCGTCGACGAAAACCCTTACCCTTGCCTCCAAGTAATTAACTGCACCTTGATTCTCAACTGTCTTAGTGAACGGTTCCGTCACTACCGATCTCTTCATTAAACCCGCCACGGGCTGCAAGATAACATCCTTACAGCTTTGATTATACCTCTCACTGGTGGCGGTGTATTTGGAACCTCTGGAGACGGTCCAAGATTGACTCTCTTTAGGGCCAGAGACTAAGTTTATTTCGTTGACATCCGTATCCTCACTAAATACGTCTCTACAAATATAAGGTGTTTCTGTAACGTGATCATTCACGTTTTCTTCAGCATTACCCGTGGGCTCCGGAGTCTGAGTATATATCTTTTGCACAATTTTCTCAGGCTCCAACTCCCTTCGGCAGCCCTTACACAACGCCAATTCATTACTTGATGTGTCTCCCCCACCCTCTCCGACTTGGGGCTTGAGGCCATTATTGCCGCTATTCACGGGCTCTTGATCACTTCCTGTCCCTCGGTTCCCAGGGTCGGTTACCCCCATGCCAACCATTTCCTCCCCGGCAACGGAGCGGCGATCACGCTCCAATGAGACGCCACCTACTTCCATCACCCTCACCCCTGTCATGCCGCTACGCTCCCGCGAACACGCCGCGTACCTGTCACTTTCCACCTGTTTCACTGCAACTGACATTCTAACTTCACCTCCTTCAATGTCATCCTCCTTCCCGCCGTTGCTATCGTCGGATAATCTTGGATCAAGAAGTTCAATAGTCATATCTGCTAGAGGTGCCTTGGGACTCAAAGATCCACCGGAGGTGTCAGATCCGTCCATACGCGCAAAGGTATCTTCGGAGATATCAGCCATTTCACGCGCGAAAGTTGCATCAATATTTAAAAATCCGTCTACTTCGTCTCCGGAGACACCTTTCGCCGGAATCTCCTCGCCGAACATTTCGTTTTTTACAAAGTCGTTTACGGATTGAGTGTGTGACGGTTTTGATGAAAGCTCGTCAATAATCCTCGTTCTCATTTCATTTTTTCTTCTGTCGTTTATCTCAAGACCGTCCGCCACCTCTGATCTTCGCAAGATCGCGGCCTTCTTCTTCCAAACATACTCGTCCTGCGCCTCATTAGAGTCATCAGCGCACGAGAAAGACGTAGTGGCGAAATCAGAATCGTCGTCCTGAGGCGAACTCGAGCGCCACATGTTGTCCTCGCTACTGGCGGTCGGACGACTTCCACGCTGTTCGCCCGATAGTCCTTATCACGTGACACCTGCAACAAGGAGACGATAGTTGTAAATAACGGTAGTCAGCTGTTAACAATGTTTGTAAAGCCAAACCTTACTTGCTACTCGCAGATTTTTTTTTAAATTATTTTCTTTTACTAACTGTTCGTGTTATACACTTCACGCTGTTGTTCTTTGAGAAGGACATCTAACAACAACCAAATCGTGTGTACTACGGACAATTTAGTTCAATATTTTTTCTCTCTCTGCCCTTCATCTTCGTACCCGTCTGAGATAATAGCAATACTGGGGCGCGAAAAAGGAAAGTAGAATCTGCGCGGAGGAGAATGGAAAACTATGTAGAAAAAAAAACAAAACAGTACACCTGATCAAGATTCAAACCTCTACTTCTCCGTTTACAAAAAAAATCCAAACAAGACGAGACTGATGCCTTTGTACACATATCACCCAGCTTGGGTGATTTTACCAGCGTTCAATAAACAAGAAAACAGTATTAATCTAGATTTAGTTCTTTAAAATAAAGCTTACATAAATTAAAACGTTTGATAGTATTCAAGTAAATTCATATTTAAAAAAAATAAAATTAAACTAACAAACCTTAAACTTATATCAACGCGAGTTTTAAAATAATACCATAAAATTAGTTAAACATTTAAACAAAATGACACGTAAACAGCAATTAAACCAAACCACATTCCACTTAATTATTTACTATAAATGTTAATGTGGCGAAGATCTCCCTTCTTGAACATAAAGTTTCAAAGCATTGGCCCATCAAATACAGCTGCGTGTTAAAATTCAATAATAATATTTAAAAAATCCCCAACTTTTGCGTTATTAAAATCTAAAATACAGATACAAATTTGAAGGCAAAGTATAATAGGAAGAGCCAACAAACGAAGACTTCTATAAATTGGAGAGAATAAGATGGCAGATAAGAGCAAGGATAAGTTTTGACTTTAACTTGGCGGAAGATAAAGAGAAAAGAAACGAAAATAAGTTCACAGAAGAGAAACAAACCACGAAAGTGGAAAATTGAATTCGTTCGTAAAGGGAAAAAAATGAGGGCGGGGGTTGTGGGGAAATTCAACCGTGTGGATATGTAATTTTGATGGTAAGAAAAAAGAGAGAGAACGGTACCATTACAAAAAAGCCTTGACGATTTTCCCTAAAACTTTGGGGAAGGTTATAAATAAAAGAGAGGTGAGCAGTAAGGTTAGGATTTTGATAAAAACGCAGATAATGATTAGTATTTTTAAAAGTCCTTAATTTGTTTACGGATTTTAAATAAAGAACTATTGTTATTATTCATTTGAGGTAATTGGCGCGCATCTCATGAACCTACCGATTTTACCAGCGCACGACTTACAAACTAATTTGTTATGTAAAGCACACATTACCTAGCTACACAGTCATCAATTCAACACTGTGAATGATAGGAAACACCAATTTTACTAATGATAATATTTTTTACCATACTTTGAATCGACCCCGGAATCCTTATCTCACAAGGCAAACGCGATACCAACTGAGCTGGGTCAGCCAATGAAAACTAAATATAGCTCAAAACACAATTGATGTAGTAAAGATTTTAAAAAAAAATACAAGTTATACTAAACGTTAACAGATTTTTGTTTGGAAATTAAATGTAACATTTTTTTGAGAGATGGGAAGCTAGATTCCACGAATCCCTAAAACTCTTATTATATTCGATGGATTCGAGATTGGTAAATATCCCACAATGATAACTAGAATATAATAAATGAAGGCCTTGAATTTAAATCACAGTTTCAATCACTTGGAAACAGTATTTATAATAAAAGCTTGTGTAGTTAGGAAAATAACAAAATCATAAAAAAAAAGGACAACAAGCTGGAAACATAACGTTATTGAGATAGGGATAAGGATGGTGGACTTTAGATGATGAGAGTGTGAAACCAATCAAGGAATAAAACACTCACAGCACACCTTGCCGGTATTTGAGGCCCGACCTCCCCGGCTAACCAGACTAGACGAGTTTGACATTTAGACCAGGTGCCCATCGGTGCGGTTACCAACGACTTAGTCTAAAGAATAGGGAGGAGGAAGATATTTTAGAGGAAATGCACTCATATTGGTGTGAATATAGAGGATGGGAAAATCACTGTGGAAAGATAAAACGCAAAAAAAAAAAAACTCGTAAGTTAGCCAGACGAGACTCGAACCTCGTATTCTCCTCCGCCCGCAATCCAGTTTATTGCGAGCCTGACACCTTTTACCGTGTGATTTACGGCGTGGGTACTACTATTATTACTATTTCTTCTAATAGTAATAATATTATTAAGCACTATCTTACACTTATCAAATTGACTTTCCTATAATTTTTTAATCACCTGTTCAGGCTTTTCATATTTTTTTTTAGCGTATGGCATTACTGACCGGAAGGGATATGACATCCAGTTCGTTCGCTTGTATGTAGACTACTGCCCAAGGGGCCAGCCGGGAATCGAGCCCAGGTGCGACCACTGACATACCACGGGGCCGGATGCATAAAATATGATAATTACTCTAGTGCGGTAGAGATGAGGAAGGAAGCATTTTAGAGGTAATCTACCAGCATTTGCATGGAAGAAGGGTGGGATACAATTCATATAAAACCACTCCGAGTATAAACGAATGGGATTCGAACCCTAATCTTCCTGTCATCAGCAGTCCAGTATAGTGCGAGAGTGACATCTTAGACCGTTGGGCTATTGAAGTGGATGTGACCTTCCTATAAAATGATCCAATTGATTGGAAACGTAATGTTACAAAAACTGAATGTGCTTTCTTGATGAATTATATGTATTAAGCCCTCAACCAATATTCTTAAGTTTATTTGTTTGAAATTACTTTTTTTTTTAATTCTAAGGAGAGAGTGCGCTGACTGCTAATCATTCTTGGCGGTCAAAATAAAAGGTTCGCTTGAGAATGTTGTTTACCGTTAAAGAATTAAATTAGTATTAATAACTTTCCCTCCCTCCTCCATTCTCTCATTCGTGTGTTTCCAGCAGCAAGAGTCATTGTTTTGAAATATTTGTTCTGAATTAGCTAATTTTGTTAAACAGTATTAAGAAATAAATATCGCGTCCGAGCCAGAGAGGGAAACACATGTTGCTGAAATAAAAATAAAAAAGGGGACATTTCCATGTAAAATACTTGCCTTACAGAAAAATACAATATTCGAGTTTAGTGGGACGTAGAAAAAGAATGTGTGTGCAAAACACGTCCAAATGCCTACTACGAGAAAAAAAAAAGAAACCATTTGCTCTAGACCAATTTTATTTTTAACATTGAGTCTTATTAATCGTTTGGGTTGCACGCATAATATTATGTACTAATTACGTTAGTGCGATAGAGATTAGTATGGTTGAAATTAGAGAAAGTGTACGCGCATTTTCATGGAAAACCATTTAGAAAAATGACCCACCCTCAATACACCCGACCCGGATTCGAGCCCCCAATCTTCCGGTCATCGGCATGCCCATGTATCACGACGGTTATGCCTTAAACCAGTCGGCCAATAAAGCTGGTTTTATTATTATTTAATTTATTTGATTATTACAAATATGTATGAATAATATATATTTATATTGCAAAGTTGTTTTGTGAAAATTTGATGTGCGTGCATATTTCATAATACTTTTGGGGGGGGATTAGTAAAACTTTTTTTTTTGCAGTAAATTTTGAAAGATTCAAAAATCAAAGAATCAAAATTACTACATTAATATATATGTTGGTATTTAAAACTATAAAAAATATTAAATGTTGTTTATAGGCATATATTAAGCTTATGGGAATATATGACTACTACTACTACTATTATTATTATTATTATTATTATTATTATTATTATTAGCACCACGTCTTACCACCCGTTCGGGTTATGCACACTTACGTTAATGTGTTATGGTAGGGTGACTGTGAGATGAAATGGAGGACCTACAGTTTAACGTGGAATCCGAACCACGGTGGAGGCCTGGCATTCCACCCATTCACAAGTTGTGATTAATACACGTCTTGTCAGAGATGAAGGAAGGGTTTGGCAATCAGATAAATCTGTGCCGGGACCGAGGATTGAATCCTGGACCACCAGTACAGAAGTCCGACACCTTACCCGTAGATCGCCAGGTCACCTTATGGGACTACACTGGATATATGTTTGGCTTGCGATGCAAAGTGATAATCAGACTAGCCCCTTGGGATGAAAAACGTTGGACCACCCTGTCTTAAGACCAATCGGCAATCGAAGCGAAGAGGCAATTTCACCCATCCCTAAATTTATGTTGAAACTCTGATTTGGTTTGTAGGTGATAGGGAGTCTGATGTTAAAATATCATCCAAGTGTACTTGTGATGTGTTTTTCTCTATTTCTCCACGCAAATGGGGAACATTTACTCTAAATTTTTCCTTGCATGTTTGCCATTGACAAAATTTTTGGGGATTGAATCCTGATCAGTTGTATTAGAAGTTCCTTTCCACATAATTTGTTGTTGTGGTTTTCCAATCCTCTAACTAAGCTAATGCGAGTGAAATTTACCTATAAGACCTCCATCATTCTCAAAATTTATATTATGTCACAAAATGCCCGTGTTTTAGTTCACAGTAATTAATAATAAATAAATTCTAAGTTTAAAATTGGGTTCGCTTTTTTTTTATTGGCACACTATTGGGTATTAATATCTCCGTAACCAAGTGAACAAAGCTGTCAAGTAAAAGTTCTGAGGACATTGGTTTGATACCAGTTTATTAAAGTGTTTAAATAATGTGCTCTTAGTGAAACATGTAAGATAAACAGGATTGACGGGAAGATCAAGGTTCGAATCTCGTACGGTTGCTGTACGGATTGCTAGTTTGTGAGCTGTGTGCTAATGTTTTGTGTCTAGAATCATAATTAAATGTCGTTACACACACTAATGAATAACGAAAAAACTATAAACTAATTTTTTAAATTATTTTTTTAGGAAAAAATATCATCTTAAAAATATGAAGTTTTTTTCAAACTAACAAGATTTTCTAGTAAGCATAATTTTTTTTGTTAAAACATTTCCTTTATGCATTTGTCAGTAAATCAAAAATTGTGAAAGTGAAGGTTTAAAAAAAATCGGATTAAGTCCATCTACAGATTTCGTATCCGTAAGTCCGTGGTCCGTAAGAAATCGATACCACAGGATCAGATTGCTCTGTCTATAGAGTCCTGAGCCGTATACTCATTCTGGTCCGTACTTCGTACAAGTTGGTCAGCTTTAATTTCCTAAGGATTGTTTTATACGGGCTACCAATCAAAGTTAAGTAAATATGTGCGCGCGCATATAAATTAAAGCACCAATGGTAGCAAAAGGATCTGTTGCTAATTATAAGTTAGATAGTTTAAATTGTATAATAAATACATGTATTATGATTGCACTTAACCTACATTTAAAGTTTATCCTGGACGTTTTCTCAAAAAATTGTTTAAGATTATTTTATTGATCAGTTGACTACTTGGCGATTGTTTCTTGCTGTAGACGAGAGAGAGAGAGTTTTATTGGCCGAGGTCTCAGACTATCTCATTGGTTGTAACGGTCACGTGATTAAGTATACGAACTTTGTGGACACGAATAGAATATCTAAGGATCAAGTATCACGGGCGACAGACTTTCGGACAAGGAGTCGGTAGATAGGGCTTAGGACAAAAACGGAAGTTGAGACCTATTTATATTTTTAATAGAATAATTCCTTAGAGAAACAAACATTGAGTGAATCCCCCTTCTTTTGATTGAGAGCCTACTAATGTTGACTATCTAACTAGATCTCACCAACTAATTCTCACAGTAAATTTATCTATTTGTGGCACGCTGGGTAGTTCTTCACCTAACTTAATAATTTTGAGATACTCGGTCTTGACCCTCGAGATTGTCCATTACGACTAAAATCACGACTTAAATTCCATCAAGGACATTTGTGTAAAGGTGCGGATAATCCGGATGGACGTGATGAACAAAATACATTTTGTTCTTTACTTCTACTAAAACTAAACAACAAAATACATTTTGTTCTTTAGTTCTGCTAAAACTACACATTTTTGAAAGATGTGAACAAAAGTATACCACTAATCATAGACCAATGGTGTGGAGACGGTGGGAACCATTTTGCCTCTTCACATCTCGACGGGAGCGCAATGGTTCGCCTTGTAAGGTAGGCCACCACAATCTCTCATCCAGTATATCACCGTCCAATACCTATACATCCACCCACCCTTGCAAGCCGCACGGTATGAAACACCGTGATCTTTTAGTGAATCCAACCTCGGATCAGATGGAGAAATGGAGCAAATCTTTAAAATATTCATTCACCGCACCAGATAAATCCGTCGAACAAAAATCGGATTCAAGACGTCAAGAATCTAGTTTCCGATATAAATCTACTTCCGCCGTGGGGCAATAGCGTTTCCTCCCTCTCCCCCCTCCCGCTTTTTCTTCTACACGCGGACAAACTTTCAAAGAATAAAACAGCCACGTATATATTCTTTATGCTAGTTAATACTAAACCACTTCGGTGGCCACATGGTCTAAGGCGGTACTCTCGCAGTAGACTAGACTCCCGATGACGGGGAGATCGAGGTTCGAATCTCGGTTGGATTTGCTGAGGGCGGTTCTTCCAAAACAGTTTTCCACTATCCCTCAGGCAAATGCGGGTACACTTCATAAGAATATAACTTTATTAAGCCTTAAAACAACTAGCGTAAAGCGTATAACCCGAACGAGTAGTAAGACGCGGTGATAAAAAAATCTGGCATTATTAACTATGCAAAGATTTAATGACTAAGCTGTTTACGAATTTTAATTTTAGGCTCGCGAAAATCATAAAAAATCCATCTTTAATTTACCGTAAGACCTTTGCCATTCGGGTGCCAAAGTTCCCAAGCAGTGTTCGCGCACCCTCACTAGAACCTTCTGTAGTCAAAACATGAAAGGAAGTGTCAGAATGATGTAGAACACTTTACCAAACAAGAGAACTTGGTAGCGAGCTGAGCGAACAGGGCAGCCTACTAAATAATGGGGCATTAATGTTACGAACAACTTATGAATAGTATTTACAACAGATAAATCAACGTTGAGCCACAAACAAAAGATTTGTTACCAACTTGTACATGTTTCTGAGAAACTAGCCTAACTCTACAAAGAAAACCCATGTATATTTAATCAACATGCACCAAATTAAACCTTAGCCCACTCCATTATTTTCAGCTTACAGATTTACTTGCTCATGGGTAATTACGTGAGAGCTATATATTATTTTTAGCTCAAATTCCATTTCAACTCAACTCGGACTAGTGATTGCAAAATATTTCGAGTGCCTAATTTCTACCGAATAAATTATGTACACAGTGGAAATTACACCAAAGTACTATTTTTCATCTCCATGGCACGAACCTGCAAGCTAGCTATACCAACCGAGTTAACGATGATAGCGCCAACAGTTGCGGAGAGAGGGTGTCATGTGGTCAGCTAAACAAACCCTGCGGCCGTTAATCTACGGTTTTCTGGACCGGAAATGCTACTTATTTATTCAAGTAGCTTCTCATTTGTCCTCGTGAGGCTGAGTTTGACCTTGCTCCAGAACCCAATGCTGCATAGATAAGATTAATCGAAAGCAGAAACTGACAACAACAAAAATTACAGTATTTTCAAACTAAAACAAGGAATCTCATACATAAAAACATGGCAATGTGTAAAAACTGATCATAATATATTTTATAGTATAATGATAATTATTATCATTATATTTATTATTGTTAGGGTTCTGTCTTGCGACAGCTCCATTCCTTTTGTCAGTGAACTTAGATCACCAATGCGCCCTGTCTTCTGCCTCCTCCAAGTTATCCAATATTTGAATCCTCCTTCTTCCTGAGCTCCTATTTACCTCAAATTCTCCTTCAATTATGTCGTGCATAAGACAGTTCCTCCTAAGGATGTGTCCGATAACGTTTGATTTGTACCAAATAATCACATCCAAAGTGGTCATCTCCCCACCCACTCTTCTTAGGACTTCATTTGTCACTCTGTCTGTCCACACGATCTTCTCAAGTCTTCTCCATCACCATCTTTCCAAGCTCTCCAAGTATTTCTTTTCCGTCATCCTAAGAGTCCAAGAGTCTGCTCAATACAGTAAGATACTCTAAATGTAGCATTTAATCAATTTCTTCCTCAGTTACAAACTCAACTTTCAGGTCAGCAATAACCTCTTCTTGTTGAAAGTTTTCTTGGTAATGAAGATACTCGACTTAATTTCCTTGGTGCAGTAAGCATCCTATTTATTATCTGAATATAAAAAGTATCAATGAATTATGTTACAATAATACTCCCAATCGCGTATCACCAATGAAACATGTTATGTACACGTGTTTTATAATGGGCATACAATACTATGAAAGATATGGTTATAGACGTTATTAGTGGTAAGTTACTTTCATATATTCAAAAGTCAAATAATATGTTCTGCAGCTGTCACTTTTGACATCATCATAAATTGTTCCTTGCCTGTGTCCGGGTCAGTGTAGTAGTCACTGTTAGCCAATGATATACAAAAATAAATATAATTTGTCAAGGTCAAGAAATTTTTATGTGTGTTTTTAGCATCGTGTTTTACTATCCGTTAAAGTTATAAGCCTATGTACTAACTACATTGATGTGGTAGGGATTAGGAAGGTTTGATTTAGATGAAGTGCACCCACATTTGCATGGAGGGAGTGTGGAAACTCTTTAGGGAAAAACCCCTTTAGTGGACCCAACTGGGATCAAACCCCGATTTCTCCGTCTTTGGTAGTCTAGTATATTGCGAGATTAGCCTTATACCGAAACGTGTTTTTATGTGTTATTAATATTAACAAACTATATTTGTACACCAGTGACGTATATATTAGACTAGCCGCGAAGCCTAGAGGATTTAAAATAATTTAAACATAATGTTAAGGCACGTGTTTTGATTAATTCGTTTTGACGAAGGCAGAGTTCAGGTAGTGAAACCAAGATAGGAAAATAAGGGATAGATAGATATTAGGGATTTTAACAAATCGATTATCAGCAAACGACTTACGAAGCAGCTTAACTCTTGAACAGACACAGCTCGCAGTCCCTCGACCGTCAATTTATCGCTCATGGGTAGAGGTAAAGAATGCACCAATTGAGCAAATGATACATTTATAGTCATTTATGAGATCGAGCTCGGGTCCTTTATCATAAAGGGGAGGAGACGCACTACCGATTGAGATAAGGCGTCAGAAGCTTACACTTAAGCCAAATTAAGACTATGCTAACGTTTCGTGTTAACACGTGCTATGAAGGTTCAGTGAAAAAAATCATCCCAATAAATGATATTGAAGTGCTCACACTGCCTTGATATGTTATGTTGTGACATGTTATGTGTTATCTGACGCCGGGTGCGTGTTAGCATATCGTAACACGCATCAACCCAAGATCTGGACATTTAGATTTAGACGTGATGAAACATCAGAACGTGACGAGATTTTTAGATTTCAATTTTGCGAAATATTGAAGGGTAAAAAAAACTCCTTTATTGACATCCTGGTTTACAAAAGAAACTCTCTTCAGCTTTCAAAAGTTCAGTCCATAAAGTATTAAATTCACCAAATTCACCCTCTCGGCATTTATGAGATGTATCCACTCTCTCGTGTGTTCCAGTGCAACTAACATACTGACAGCGGATACAATCTCCTCCTCTTCATCAAGTGCAGCTAATAGTCTTTCATCCATTTTAGTACTATCCACTTGAGAAGTTTATTAAACGAATCTTACACAAAATGTTGTGCTCTGATCATAATCTAGAAGTCAGCTGACAACAATTCATGCCCAACCAACATAATACACCAAATACATCAAAGCAGTATAACCAATCCCTTGAAGCTGATGTGATATGTTGTGATATGTTGACATGTGTTAACAATAAACGTTAGCGTTGTCTGAATTCAGCTTTAAGAACTCTAGTTCAACTAATCCTCTATATTAATTCTGTTGTCAGCATCCCTTTTTCTCAACTAATACAAAGCCTACATCAATGAATAAGGTATCAGTGGATAGGATTTTTTACCGACTTCTGATATAGCATAGTCAGCTTACGTTAAAACACATTATTTAAAATTTAAGTTAAAAAATAAAAATCTAAATTAAAATGATTGCATTGACATCAAATATTGTATATAAAGAGGTATTTTAAATTGTAAATGCGTTCACATTAATAAACTATCGTTGCTATTTTGTGTATACACTTAGCTGAGTATTTAATTTCAACAACCCAACAAATGACTAATTTTTTGGGGGAGGGGGGGAGTTTGAATGTGCAAAAGTCTCGCAAGGGTTTACTGGTTACAGTAAAATTCTCTTAACCCTTGTGCAGACGTCAAAGAAAGTGAAACATAAAACTTGTTGCATACGAATAATAATAATATAAATAGGCGCATCCAGGAGAGTCAATATTAGTTTGAATTAAGATATTCTTATCCATTCAACATGAGCCAGAACGTTTCAACTCTATGAAATGAAGTGTATAAACTCGACATCCGAAAACTTTCCTACAGAGTGAAAAGTCTTCACCCAACAAAAGTTAACTCTTCCCAACTTAATAAAATCCTAAAAGAATAAGAACTGAGGGAGGTGGGTGAGAGTGGTAAGAGAATTGTGAATTCCAAGTTCACACAATCCCCCCTCCCCAATTTACCACGCCTGAAACCACCCTCAACTTTAAGCATTAAGAAAGTAACGATAAATGTAAATGACGCCGTCTACCTTTCTTAATTAAAAAAAATACCTTGACACGCAGCGCCATTATTAAATTCTTGCCTCCTTTGGCAGGCTGTTTCCCTGATACGTGAGCTACAATTGGGTCCATTCCCCCCTTAACCACTCACCTCCCCCCTCTTTCTTGAGAACACGCCCGATGAATTGTGACCTAGTTGGACGGAACTACGGAAATCACAATTTTGTTCCCATCTTTATTTTCAAACTAATAGAAAATAGAAAGCTATTTTTGTGCTTCGCGTTCAACTACCTGTAAGGTAATATTTACGCTAAGTAGTGGTAATAAAGGGAAAGTTTTAGACTTTTAGAAGAAGTGTTCCCAAATTTGTGGGAAACTGTTTTTAAAAAAACCACCTAGTGCACCCTTAACTCCCGTCAACGATAAACCAGATAAAACAAGATTAATATCTTTATTCACATGGGCATATAAATATAAATGAAGATATTTAAATTCGTGCCGATGTACAACTGCTTTTTGGAGTTAAAAACCAAAGTATAGGGTATTCAAAGAACGGATGAAAGTATTGTGATACTGGATACACTAAATGTCAATATTTAAAGGGGCCGGGTTTTTGAAAAGATTGTTTCTGGCAAACATACCGTATGTCAACTGTTTGCACTTTTCCAGTGCCGAGTATAGTTGGGTAATTTGGTATATATACTTTTACCCAACATATTACAATAAAGAAAGACTACTGTCTATAATATGACTCCACAAGGTGAACGCGAATATCTTTGCCTAATTCAGCAGACAAAAAAAGGTAGTTTTATTTAACAATTCTAATAATGAGAAACAGCAATAGCGAAACCGAGTGAATTTAATTCGCAGATGTAGCATGGGCTACAAAATAACACTAATTAAGTATGGTAATGAAATTATCTCAATGATATCCTTCGTATTTGAGTTTATCAAGAGTTTTATTATAAAATGTATCACTTATAACTTTGTACCTGTGTATATAAAAATGTTGGTAGTTTTATTATAGCAATAAAAGAGTGCGTAGAGAAGAATATTCCTTGATAACATGTTTATATTTTGGGAGACATTTTATCTATGTAATGAATCGATGATTTTTGAAAACAACCGAGTCCATCTTTAATAGTTTTGAGAAAAAACTCTCTAGCGCCAAGCGTTTGTAGATTGGCACTTTTCAACATTATAATAAAGCATTTCATAAGATTATATATTAAATGGCGAAAATGTAGACGTAAATCCTTTCAACAATCATTAATTAATTATTAGTTTGGACCTTACCGCCAATAAATGAGCTGATACTACTACTATTACTACTACTACTACTACTACTACTACTACCACCACTACCACTACCACAACTACTACTATCAAATTATTAGTATAGTTATAGTAATTTTGTCTTATTTTTACACCCTTTTTAAAATAGACAAGTATAAATTATGTTTGTTTTCTTGACTTAAATCTTTTCTTTTTTCAGATAAGATTGATTAATTTTCAGGACAGGATTAATGGAAAATGGAAAGGGTCCCATAAATAACTCTGTATCCCCTGATAAAATTCCTCTCAGAGGCCCTGATTGTGGCACTTGACTAGAAACTTTTTAAATAAAGAAGAGAAAATATCCTAGTCAAATTCTATTATCCCCATCACAAACATTCATTAACTATTACGATTACTATAGTAGAGAATTAAGCTATACGTATCTACAAGAGCAATATTTTATTTATTTTGATCAAAAGATAGTTGTTTGTTATAAAAAAAACTATAAAAATACGTGGCTTTCCTCTCGACCCTTTCACACCTCACCTTAAAATTACAGATTGATTACATACAACAGTGGCCTAAGTTACGTCTACATCACAAATGAATGACCAGTCAAAATAACGATCATGAATCGGGTTCGTAAGATAGCATAGATTTTGTATTTCTTAACACACACGCTAACACTTAATTTACCCGCTTCAGTGGCCACATGGTCTAACGCCCTACTCTCGTGTTGGACTAGACTGCCGATGACGGGGAGATTGAGTTTCGAATCTCGGTCGGATGTACCGAGGATGGTTTTATCTAAAATGGTTTCCCACTCTCCCTCCACGTGAATACGAGTATATTTTATCTCAAATATAAAATTCCTAATCCCTAAAATAAGTAAAATTAGTATATAACAGTATAACCCAAACGGGTAGTAAGACGCGGTACTAAAAAAAAATCTTAATTTGTTGAGCGTGAACCAGACTTTAGACCACGGGTTGACCTCTAATCTGCCCATGTGTGTATCTCGTGTATCTCCCCCCCGCCTCTTTTACCTCAACACATGCACGTTGCCACACCACCCTCCATTACGGTCGGGTAAGTCACGCGCATTGATCTGGTGACCTCGAGTATGGATTTGTGTTGGTTCGCATCGTTTATCAACATTCAGCTCGCACTATTACAGAGCGATACTAATGCCTCATATAAATTAACAGGCGATGTTTTCCTACTTAATTCTACAGAGAAACTTAAATTAAAATAATGATGGTAGCTATAACAAAAAAAATTTAGTACCGCGTCTTACTACTCAATACTCATCCCGGTTATAAGCTTTTGTACAAATTACTCTAATGTGTTAGGAATAAGGACCTTTAAATTTAGAGGATAAAACTGTTGAGGAAAAACCACCCTTAGTATGCCCGACCGGGATTCGAAATACGATCCCTCAGTCATCGGCAGTATAGTCTAGCGAAATTAGCGCCTTAGACCATGTGGCCACCGAAGCGGGTTATCACTAAATAGTCTTGCCACCAAATACCCAGTGTTTTCCAGAAGGAATTACCCTTTTTCCAGGCAGCTCCTATTTAAGAAAAGAGTAATAAAGTTTCATTTTTCATCAACCCGATGAAGTGTGAAGTCATAATACGTATGTTTGAAACATGATTATTTAATATCGATGGGAAAATATATCTTCTGGGGTCGACGGATTTTTCTTGGGCGATAGAAATCCGTAGCACAACTTACTTCGGAGGGAAAGTAAAGCCGTCGGTACCATGTCGATTGTGTCATGAAAAAGAACCCTGGAAATTATTTTAAAATACCTCTCCCGGTAAAATCGGTAAGCCCTTTCACTCTCGCTCATAGAAATTCTCGTGTGCTCATATAATCAGTCTGTCCAGAAAATGTACGTAAAATACAAAGACATTTTTTTCTTCTGTTGACCTTTTTGTCCATCCAAAAACCTATTGTTTTAAACTTTCAGTTGAATGTTCCCAATTAACAAATATTCCAGTGTTTTTAACAGATTTTGTAAAATTTCCTGTGTTTGCCCAATTTCCTAGGTGTCTGGCACTATGGCCATCTGACTACGCGTTTTTTTTTTCATAGTGAACACGTCAAAGATTATTTCGTTATAGTTGTCATAAATATTTACAAATAAGTTTATCTACCGAAAAGTTAAGAAAACATCGTCAGTGTGTCTGGGGCATTAGATCAAACGAGCAGTTGGCGAAAGACAATATCTTACATAATGAAATTGGCCATTTATTCCTTTTTTGAAATTAGATATAATAATAGAACGAGAAAAAAAAATCTCGACCTCGTTTGTTCGACATGTCACGATTATTTTTTTTCTTTGCTTCTTTCTCTCTTTTGAGTGTTGGATTCGTCTGAGTGGTTTCGTTTGCATTCCGAGCCCTCGCTGGGTACACATGCCCCCAGTCGCTCGCAAGTCGTCGCTCGTTGACTGAACATGTGGAAGACTCGTGTTATTTGGATTGCGTTAGAAGCTAGGGGGTGGGGTGGGGGGGGGGGCTCTCTATCGAAGGGAGAGAGGTCCATCGGATCTAACATACAGCACGCGAAGCTGTTCGAACATGTGCTCCAAATAGCCTTCACAAACATCATGAACCGATAAAAGAGTTCAAAAAAATATTTACCTTCCTACTCCTCTTATTCCTTCTAACCCGCCGCAGTGGCGTGAAACCCACGGGAAAATAATTCAGTCTCTTCTGTGTCTGGTCCAGTTCCGAATCCAGGCCGGGTGTATAGCCTGATTTTGGTTGGAAGAACAGTAGAGAAAATTCAAACATATTAATTTGCGGCCAACATTGATACTATTTTACAATATGATGTGGTATTCTATTGGTATTGATAATATCCATAAAAAATGACAACAGAAGATGGTATGACTTGACGTATGCATATATTAAAATGGTTTTAGTAACTTTTATCTACTGTTCTTCCTACCAAAATCACACTATAGTGAGAAGGTTTATTTGTTCCTAAATTGTATCCCACTTTCCCTCCACGTAACTACGTATACAATTTCTCCCAGGGTTGGCACGTTTAAAAATAACGCGAACAAAATTGTTTGCAGTAAGGTGCAGGCAAAAAAAACCTCCCTTGCAAATAAACTATACACATCTTTTTATATGTTATGTTTATATGTTAACATATTTTATACGTTAAAACATCTTTTTATATGTCTGAAACTTATTTTTATGCGTTTAAAACATAATATTTCATAGCACTGTTTACAACATGTTTAAAACAGGCCAAAACAGTTTTATTAAAACACATGTTATTTTGATATTCATTCAAACCGTTATTTTGCCAACCCTGATTTCTCTTAAATCCTACTTTACTCATACCTACTCCAGTCCCCTCCCTAAAGTGTACATATGAGGATAGACCGTAGTCTACGGGGTGGGGGTGGTAATACGCGTGGCGCATCACTGTTATATTCCCATTCCCTTACGAATGGACATGTATATGACCGCTAGAAAAAGTTTTTTTTTTATCATCGCGTCTTATTATCTGTTCAGGTTATACGCATGTATGATAATTACTCTAATGAGATATGGTTGAGGAAGGGAGAATTTTAGAGGTAATATAACCGCATTTGCGTGGAAGGAGAGTGGGAAACCGTTTAAGTAAAATTGCCCTCAGCAAACCTAACCGGGATTTGGACACCAATCTTCCGGTCATTAGTAGTCCAGTCTAACACTAGAGTGACGCCTTTAGACCGTTTGGCCACTGAAGCGGGTTTGATTATATTATTAGTGTTATTTAATAGGTAGTATATTGACGGAATCATCTATCAAAAGGAATAACTGTAAATCACATGACACCACATAGGGTATAAATACATTAATGTTAATCTAGTAGATTTTTCTAGCCATCAAACAATGCCCCTCGAATGAAAATTGGAGTCCATTATATTCCACAGCCGTAAGGGGATGGCCAGACTGAGCGAGTGAGCGACTAAAATATGAAATAGAACACATTGGTTGTGATGAGAGAGGGCCAGACTGGAGCGACTGAGCGCGCGCGTTTTAAAGATAGAACAGGTTATATCTTTCAAGCGCGCGCGCTCGACTCGGTACAGTATAGCTTACAGGCGCTAGGCAATATTATTGTATGTTGGTTCATTGAGATCTAGGAAAACTTCTCATTTTGACATTTTTATTACTATCGATAACTTTATCACACTTGCTACTAACGACCTAGTTTAATTGGTAAGATCATAAAGCATTCATATATATATATATGTGTGTGTGTGTGTGTGTGTGTGTATAAAACTGATGTGTTAAAATGCTTCAATATTATCAAAGTAAGCCTTTACAAATAATAATCACCATTAGGGTGGAGAGAGGATTAGAAAACCACAACACTAAATCACTTGTCAAAAACCACCCTCAGTAGTTCACAGAGCCAAGATTCGGAGCCTCCTCGTCAACAACTATCGATAGATATCTGCTAATCACGCGCTCACCAGTTTGGCCAGTCACTTGCGCGCTCGCACGCTTGTCAGTCTGACGGAACCCTAAGCCGTAGCCGCTGAACATTTTGTTTTGTACTCGCCCCTAAAAGGCTCTCCCTGTGGTGATCCGACTATACTTCAGCAAGTGACAAGGTCAGGAGAGGTATGAATAATGGATGAGGTGCAATAAAACTTTGGAAGCTCCTGATGCACCTCTGACGACAGACGCTTTCAGAAGCAATCCGTGTGAGGTTCACTTGCACACTTGGTGTGGCAGTCACTCGGCGAACAAGACAAGACATGACATGACGCCCAACGTCCTTTCTACTAGATCAGTGTTTCCCTAGTTTTCAACAATAGAGTACCTTTTTTTTGTGGGAAAAGTTTGACCAACTTAACCCTTTCAGCTCTTCGTAAGATCAAAACGACCTCGCTGGTCTTGAGGTAAAGTGCTTACCTCAGAACCCGATGTTCGTAAGTTCAAGCCGAGCCAAGGTCGACGGGTTTGTTTTTAGCGATAAACATCCGTAGCATAGCTTCCTTCATTTTACCAATCGGGCTAAGACTCTGTGTCAAGGGTTTTCGTTTGATTACTCAGACAGTTTTATGAAATTATCCATCCAACCCTAAAATTAAGGATAATCTACTTGGGGTCAAGCGCTAGTCGTGTTGAGCTCGACTTCTGAGGACGGGGAGATCGAGGTTCGGATTTCGGTCGGGTGAACTGGGGTTGGTTTTCCCTTAAATGGTTTTCCACTCTCCCTTCACGCAAATGCGGGGACACTTCCTACAAATATAATCTTCTTAATACCTAGAACCAAATGTGGTACATTTTACAAAATAGCTAAATCTCATTCAGATATCTCATCATATAAAAACTAAGTGAAGATATTTGTTTAGATTTTAGAAAAAAAAATTACTCATTTAATGTGAGGAATAGAAGTTACAATTTGCAAATTCCATTCCCTAAGTTCAGTATGTAAAATTATTTTAGAAATGAATCCAAGTACACGTTTGTCATTTTCTCGTTGTTACCAAGAGTGAACTCAGTTATTTTGTAAAAAAATATGTTTGCCAATTGTTTTTCTTACATAAACGAAGGGTGGGTATGGCAAGTTATGAATTATTTAGTACTGGAAAAAATTTATTATAATAAATATCCAAAATATAAGCAGAAGACTACTCAAAGGTGGGCGTTGATTTATAAAGTAAACAACTTACTTTTACTCTTTCAAAACCCTTCGGAGAAAGAAAGTATTGTGCTGGTAAAAAATATATATAATCTGAGATTTTGATCGATGTCTCCCTGAACCCAAACAATTTGTTTTTACAATGTGTTCTGTCTGTTACTGGGACTAGATCCGAAACTATTTTACTGATCAGGATAAAACCTGGTTTTAGGGTGTATATAAGTATACCCAGATGAGTTTTTGGAACTATTCATCCAACCCTAAAATTAAGGGTAGTTTGTTTACTCAAGGGTAAAAGAATAAAATAATCAATTTTCTCAAAATTGGCTATAACAAATTTGATTAAAAAACAGCGCAACTCATTTTGCCATGAGAATTACTTTTGGGGCACTTTACATAAAGGCAAATGTTTTTTATTTAACTACAATATTTTACTACCCATTCGGGTTATATGCCTATGTACTAATTACACTAATAGGTTAGGGATTATGGAGGTTTAATTTAGAAGAAATGCACCCGCATTTGTGTGGAGGGAAAGTTGAAAACCATCATGTGCACCCGACAGCGAGTGAACCCCGATCTTCCCGACTTCGGCAGTCTAGTCCAACACGAGAGTAGCGCATTAGACCACGTGGCCACCAAAGCGGATATAGGAAAAGTGACAAGTAAAAGTAAATCTAGTAACTTTTCTAGCCGTCAGAAAAAGGCCCTTCCTACAAAAATTGAGCTGTAGTGGAGTTCCAGTTAAAAGAACCTTCTATGATAGTTATATAATGTAATAAAACTAGGTCCATATATTCATAAGTCGCAAAAGAAAAAAAAACATGTTTGTGTTTCTTAAAAAGTTCCTTTTCACCAGAATCCTACTATATAGTTTACATCCCCTTTACAAAGCGTCAAAACAAATTCAGTTTATACAATAGAAACAGTTCAGAGAGTCATTCCAAGGAGGAGAGAGAAAAAAAAAGAGGTCGCTTCGATAACAAAAGACTTGAAGAGTTTGATAGACCCCCCCATCCCCCCGCTCCAAAACCTTGACTTTCATTACCCACCCATAATCCTTCCCGGGAGTCCAACGCAATCTTTCTCGAGGAACCGTAAAACATATCATCGCAGAAGAAATGTTCATAGAAGGAGGGAGTGAAGTGTGGGGGGAGGCGTGTAGGGTGGGAGGGCATAAGGGTTGTTAAAAAAAACCAAGACGCCCCAAGACGTGCCCATTTTACGAGCGGTAACATCCTTCCAGCCGTCCGTCCGAGCGATATGACGTGTGTGTGTGTGTGTGAGAGAGAGAGAGAGAGAGGGAGAAGGAGACCGACCATTGGCGGGGCGGGAAGGACGCGGTGGACAAATAGATGTCCCCCGTTTCATGGCGGGACTCGCGCGTTTGCCTGAACGACGAGAAAGGGGTGGTTTAGTTCATATTTATCAAGGATCACCGGTAGCGTGGTGCTATTGTCCAATTTTTGTAAGAATGACCTTTTAGAAAATACAAACAAATATGTTGTGCGGTTAACGTTTTACCTGCTTCAGTGGTTGCAAAGTCCGATGAGATACGTGCCGAACGTGGTGAATTTAACAACTTATGTCGTCAAGCTCACTTGTATGATGGTACATTTTAATATTTACGTATGAGTAAAGAGTCATTTGATTTCTTACTTTCCAAATTAGAATAAATATTGAAAAAAAAACTACTCCTAATTTAAAAAAACCGATTAGTGCTGTACAAAGACTTGTTATTACAATTAGATAGGTATTTTATTAAAGGCAATTTCAAAATCGTAATTTGTATGTCATATAGTGAATAGTTTATTGGGTGACCTGGTGGTCTAGGGGTAAGGTGTCAGACTTCTGTGCTGGGGGTCCGGGGCTCAATCCTCGGTCCCGGCACAGATTTAACTGACTACCAAACCCTTCCTTCACCTCTGACAAGAAGTGTATTAATCACAACTTGTGAATGTGTTGAATGTCAGGCCTCCACCGTGGTTCGGATCCCACGTTAAACTGTAGGTCCTCCATTTCATCTCACAATCACCCAACCATTACACATTAGCGTAAGTGCGTACAACCCGAAAGGGTAGTAAGACGCGGTGCTAATAATAATATAGTTTATTATGTACCTAGGTAGAAAAACAAAAGTGAAAAACACCACGAGTATTACAAAACTACATTTTTGAGAAAGAAGGGCGGGAGACTACTTAATTAAGTTGTCCGATTAAACTAAATATGGGCATATCACAACCACACACATTATATTATTTCCACAATAATGCTGTTCGAATCAGGGAAACCTTAAATTACTTTAACGGAGTCGGAAGTGTTCCTTGGCAAAACGACTACGCTCTTCCAGAAACTATTTTGTCTAATATTAATAATGAAAACCTTTAACAAAAAATACTTTAACTTGGAATGCTTAATCCTCATATATTAATTAGCGCATGTAACAAAAATACTTCGACTAACCTGGAATGTTTAATTCTCTAATATTAATAATCAATGCATATAATAAACACTACTTTAACTAAAATGGAATGTTTAGTTCTCTACATATTAATTCCCAGAACCTTTTTTTAGTACTCCCACATTCTTGTGAATGACGTCATTTGGGTCCCACAACGTTCTTCTTTGTAACACAACGCTAATATTCTTTTCAATATCCATTATTATAAATAAAATATAACAAGGTTGTTGTTTAGTGAACGGTTGCCGCCTGGCTATCGAGCGATTCTATTCGACAAGTTGAATCACTTGGCGGGCTCGGTTCGCGGCAACCCTAGAGCCGCTTCCAGCATGCACACGTAGACTATGGGCCAGTTTCATAGTCAGATTTAGTACGCCCCAAGTGCGGCGCTACACTAAGTACATGACGACACATACCTAAACTCGAATGGAATGGGCCGTTCTCTCATAGGAAACTGGCCCATTCCATTCTGGTTTAGGTAGGTGTCGTCATGTACTTA
>CABFVX010002590.1:63337-109760 GCA_902151425.1 Timema shepardi | reverse complement strand
GCCTGTGAGAGGTTCGAACCCCCTGTATCATCAGGGTAATTCAGTCTATTGCGATTGTGACCCCTTATACCACGTGATAGCCGAAGAAGATTCACTTAAGCTTAGAGGGAAGTTATGGAACACTTTAAATTAAGTATGAGCTTTAATTCTCTAGTATATCAAACAAAAATAAATATAGTAAAAACTGGAGATGGGTTGGATCTAATAGTTCTCAAAAATCTCAAATACGTATTATAAATTTTCTTTAAAATCTCTATATTCCAAGTACTTCAAATTGAATTAAAATAAAGTAGTTTGATTACACTAACAAATTATCGATATCTATTTGCCATGTTTATTACGTCATAAACAACAAAGAAGAACATTTTATAGTGAATTAATATACGAGTATACTAATACAATTTTGCCCTTTTTTTTGTCAATTTGTTACTCACCCAAACACATATGTCTATACAATTCCTTTTACTTTTATATCAAATCATGGTCTTCATTATCGCATTCGAGATACTTTTTTGAGATTTTTCGAATTTCGAATCTTCCGAATAATATAGGATTTGACGAATCGAGAATTACAGCGTCACCGTCTCTAATAAAAAAACATAATTAATCATTGAAATTAAATTTTTCATAACAAAATATCAAATCATAGATATCTTCTAACTTTCATAGGAATGAACCTAGATAGCTTGTAAAGCTACTATATCTACTTTTACGTATTCACTCGTCAAGTTATGTGACAGGCAGCTGTAACTATAAAATAACACATAATAAAGTAGGCCTACAATGTTATTTTAAATTAAATTATAACACCACGTCTTTCCCACCTGTACGGGTTATACGCTCACAATATTATTAAGTTTTGCAGCCAAACATATATTTTTGGTTTATATAATGCTCTTCCCACAAAAATTGGACGCTAAATATTTTTGAAACTGCATAAATAATTTTCCAAATTTAAGTAAGTTAATAGAAAAATGTATTCATTATAAAGATGTAGACTATGCTAAAAATTAGTTTCTATGTTAGATAAATAGCAGGTGTTAAGAGAAAACGTTTTGAAGACCAGCTTCCTTGGTGACTAAAAATTTGGAAATCACTGAAGGACAGAGTTTAGAAATAGTAATTTTACTTATTATTTAAATTGAAAAATTGACACCTGAACACTGGAATCGAAATTGGGATCTTTGGCTTAGTACACCAATGTTCTAACCACAAAGCTATCCAGGAATCGTCCCGTGCCCAGAGTAATTCTTCACTCATATTTTAAGGCAGAGTCTGTGATGGACGTGTAAAAATCATCAGATACATATTAAGTATAGCCAAACTATTTGTTAGTTACATAATTAACTACTATAATAGCTTGGCTAAATTTAAGATGTAATTAACAATTTTTATGCTTAGGTATCATTTTTCAATTTAAAAATTATGATATTTAGATGCGGATATAACCGTAATTAGCAAATATAATAGACTGACTATTTAATCCAGGTAATTTTACTGTTTAAATTATTTTGTTTTTTGAAAGTAGTGTACTTCACCCAATACAATTTTCATAAAACTTTAAGTCGTATTCATAATTAGTACTTAAACCTGACGTAAATGTTGTTATTCTTGAAACTAATAGTAAAATAATGCTAATGTTTATTCCAATCGAAGCAGAATTAAATCAAATTAGGAAACAAGCGCCAGCAGTTACTAATGTAGAAGAATTAACTAAATCAGATACTAGACTAGGTTTTGGCTATTGCTGTAAGAAGTCAAGATAAAGTAAAATAAAAGGGAATTTGAGCTCTTTTTTTATACCAGCTAATATTGATATTAATGTAATAACAATAATATATCAGAAATTTTCATATAATTGAAATAGAAAATATAATTTCATCTTACAAAATTTAATACTCAGGCAATAGCTATTAATAAGGCTACATCACCAATACGATTTGATAAAAAAAAGTTAATAAATCAGCCCTATAAGATTTTATCTCAAAATATAAAGTCTAGCCTATAAAACTAGTATTTATCTAACGTTATTAATACCTTAATTTTACTCCACGTATTGCTACCCCCTCCCTCCGAGATGTTGGCATTTAATTAAACAAATTGAATAGCGACGAATAAGGTATACTTTATAGGATTATACTCGCATTTGCATGGAGTGAGAGGGGTAAGCCATCCAGGGGATACCCTCATTAATACACATATACGAGATTCAAACCCGGACCTTCCCACCATAGGCAAGCCAGACTAGTTGAGCTTGACATTTATACCCCGTGGCCATTGGCTCTTGTGTTTTATTTGTATTTATATAAACGTAAAATAGATTAGTTTATGTCGATATGGATCACAGGGAATTGGAAGCATATAGTTGAATTAAAAAATAAATTGAAAACTAGCTTAAGTATTTTTAATCCATGTCTTTTAAATACGAATTTAACCCATTTATTAACATTTGTATAGTTCTTTTATGTTTTGAAAAGGTCTACAATAGACCTTTTTATTTGTCTATTTGGGGTATTTAACGTGCAATTTTTGATCCTACTGATTATTGTGTAAGAGCACATGACAATTTCTATGAGTGAGAGCGAAAGGATCTAACAATTTTGCTGGGAAAGGTATTTTCACATACTTTCTAGGTTTCTTTTACATATCACAATCAACACGGGACTGAAGGTTTTATTTTACCCCAGAAGAAAGTTGTGCTACAGATTTTTATCACTCAAGAAAAATCCATCGACCCTGGCTGGGTTTGAACCCACGGACAGCGGGTTCAGAGGTGAGCCCTTTGACCTAAGATTACCGAAATTGCCTCTATAATAAACAAGTGGTTTAGTGGTTGTAAAATATGCCTATTTTTTTTATTTATTGGTATTGTTTGAGAAACAATATAGCTCAAGAATTATAGTATATTAATTATTTATTGACAAAATAAAATAAATTTCCTTGAACGTGTTAGGCTGGGGCCCAAATATATAGATATATTTATATGCATGTCTGGACTAAATCATTCATAAACCAGTAGTGGAAAAATTAGCCAGTACTGTACTAATGTACCGTTGACAAGGGGACGCCCGAATGTACTAATCGTACATCCTTTCCGTGGAGGTTCTTTCCATCTCCCGATGAGATGAGGGGGTGATGGTGATAGTGAGTATGAGGGGGTCGAACCAGTGGAAACTCTTAAACCTAACTTAAGCTTAATTAACAAAAACCCTATGACCGTTGAGATAACTCCCCTTTCGTGAAAATTACTCATGATACAAGCCGGGATTCAAATTCAGAAGACCTAGGCTCGCAGCAAGGTACATTGATCACTATACCATGGAAATTATTAGGACCTAAATAAATATAGACTCTGAAGAAAGCACAAGCTTATATATTTATTTATACTTTAATAGCGAAGCTTGGAAGATCGGAATGATCTTTAGCTTATGTATATAACCGCATCAAGTATCATGTTTGTAAATTTTCGAAAAATAACACCTTAACTCGGAAAACGGCCCGGGATTTGATTCCTATGCCCAGGTGTCATTTTACAAAAACGTTTGCAAATAAGGTGACCTGGTGGTCTAGGGGTAAGGTGTTAGACTTATATGCTGGCGGCTGGGGTTCAATCCTCGGTCCCGGCAAAGATTTATCTGATTACCAAACCCTTCCTTCACCTCTGACAANGTCCCGGCAAAGATTTATCTGATTACCAAACCCTTCCTTCACCTCTGACAAGACATCTTGTGAATGTGAAGAATGCCAGGCCTCCACCGTGGTTCGGATTCCACGTTAAACTGTAGGTCCTTCATTTCATCTCACAATCACCCTACCATTACACATTAGCGTGAGTGCGTACAACCCGAACGGGTAGTAAGACGCGGTGCTAATAATAATAATAATTTTACAAATAAAATACAGAAAAGGTTTGTTTAAATCAGTTAAAGCTATGTTAAGATAATATAGGGTAATTAAGTTTAAATAACTGCAGTTTGAAAGTTGAAAGAACTATTTCAAAAACACAATAATTTATATAACTACAGTCCAATATCTTAGCTCAATCAATAGCGTGTTCCTCTGCCTATTAAGCTAAGGTTCGATCCCTGGCATAGCCAAAACATTTATAATGGTTGATATGAGGACTTCTCCTCCCTCCGTAGTGAATTAACGGCAGGGGGATGGATGTTGTGTCGGTTATAGATTTTTAGTTTATAAGTCGTATTCTGATATAATCAATCGGTACAGAAAGTGCACGTTAAATATCTCAAGTAAATGAAAAAATGACAAATATAATACAGTAAAGTAATACTCTATTGTAAATTCTATATTATTGAAAAAACTAATTTATCACAATGTGGGGTATCGTATTTCCTTTTATTTCGTGCTTCGACTTAATAATATAATCATATCGGGCAGAGGGGAGGAGGGAATTGGGTGGAGGTACAGAGGGTGGGACGCTTCGAGTCTTTGTTAGAACAAACATAAAAAAAACCCAGTAGTGCATGGGACATCACGTATACTCGTTGATGAAACTTTCAAACCTTTTTAGATAGTACTACTATCGTTAATATCATATTGATTCGAAATAATTTAAGTATAGCTATAATTTTTAAAATGTTAAATTTCTGAAATAAAAATTAAGTATAGCAAGTATTAGATTTTAAAATCTTGTAGAATTATTTATTTGTCGGTAATACATAAGTAGAAAATCTGACGCTAATATTTATACATACTGAGCTATGGGTCACGTGTCCGACACGCACCACGGCCGAACAAGTTTTTTATTGTGTGAAATTAGAGGCCCAGAGCAAAAATATGACTACCTTCATTTTATGAAAAAAATGTGTTAGCAGTGATTTATGGTAGCTTACCTTTCCAACTACAATTTTTATTTTAAATTCACTCAAGACCTTGAGGATAACTAATATTGATGAATGACTTATTTAATTTTTATAGCTAGATTTCATGATATCATAGATGTTTAAATAGTGAATATATCTCATCTAAATCTATGAAGGCTATCACGTCATTTCCCCCCTCCAACCCCGTCAAATGTGGATTTCCCCTTTCACATTGATGAATTAACAGCTGGGTGGGGGTGATTGGGTGTGTGTGTGTGTGTGTGTGTGTGTGTGAAGGCTGGGTGCATTGTCTGTTCTAGATATAAGTTAATTAATCAGCCGTGTATCGATATTATCAGTCGGTTTAGAAAGTTCACAACCATAAGTAAAAAATAATAATTAATGGGGGGATAGTGTTAGCTAATAGGTTAGATATTGACTGATGAATATTACTAACATGTTTGGCGTGATTTAGCACAACTTTACAAACATATTTTAAATTACTATATACAATATTTAAATCATTCTTGGTAGATGTGTGGGCTAAAATATCAACCTCGTTAGGTTTTATGATTGTGACTGTGAGGTTAGGGTTCGAATCTCACCCGGGTGTAAAGACATGTGAATTTCCCCCCCCCCCAAAACGTTCCTCCCGCTCCCTTAACGTTAGTTCAGATAAAATTCTCATATATTCTACCTTACTCATTCTTTTCCCAATTAGTGTGATTAAATAGAATAGCCTGGATGGATATATATATAAATTGATGTTTAGATAATACCTAAATAAACACACTTTATGAGAAAGCCACAATACAAAATTGTAAAATTTATATGTTTGTAATAAATATATTTACACAATTTTGACAATTTTTTACATCCATTATTGTTTACAGCCTATAGTCTAGGTAAGTTTTTTTTATTAAAACAATATGTTTTCCACTACCAGCTGGATAGGCCTGTCGTAGTTTCAAATGCCTTATAATCTAACTTAAGACTAGGACAGAGAAACAACATCCAGTACCAAGCCGATAATTCATCAGTGGGAAAGGGTAAACCCACATTTAACCAATGATATATATGATTCGGTTATGCCGGGCATCGAGCTCGGGACCATTAGCTTAGTAGATATACATGCTACCGGCTGAAATATATTAAATATATTATGTTGGTAGTGATTTAACTCGAGCACGAAATATTGCTTGTCAAAATTGAATCTTAAACATATTTTCGAAAGAGATTATTTTTAGCGTTATTTAATAGGATATTAATGGGATGGATGTGTGTTTGGGAGTGGGGGTTGGGGGGGTTTCCGTTATAATTTTTGATTTAGTTTGTGGATTTTTTAAACTTTTTTCGGTGCACTATCTATACGCTAAGGTGGTCCAAACTTTAAAAACATATTTTATTCTCTTTTTGATAAAAAAAAGTGTCACAAAACTCTTATAACTGGCATAGTATGCAAAAAACTGCCTAGAATTTTTTTCTCTCTTGTGTTTCGCATTCTATTAATCATCTGGGATATCTGAATATTTAAAATAACGGGTTAAGAATGAGGAAGATATAATTTAGATGAAGTTATCCCGTAAAGTGGTATATATTAATATCCCTATATATTAAATAAGTCTTAAAATTAAATAAATTAATAATGATTGGCTTGGAGTTTAGGCATTTCATGTACGTTTTATGGACCATTTTGGTCTAAATACGTTTAAATAAATACTAGATGTTTAAAAAAAATCCTTGGCCAAACGCGGACATTATTTTAATGTATATTATATTACTGACTTATTGAGCTTTTAGCTATTTTCCCACCCTCACTAATAAGCATGTAGACAAAGATGTCAGTATTTTTTACTCTAGTTTTCCGGCTATGGGACTATCGGGATTCAAATCCTTGATAGATTTACTGGTGTTTATTTCCTCCTTTATATATATATATATATACTACGTTTTTCCTTTCACGGGATAACTTCGTCTAAGTTATATCTTCCTCATCCTTAACCCATTATTTTAAATATTCAGATCCCAGATGATTAATAGGCTGCGAAACACAAGAGAAAAAGAAATATTTTTTCTAGACAGTTTTTTGCATACTATGTCAGTTATAAGAGTTTTGTGACACATTTTTGGTAAAAAAAAGGGAATAAAATATGTTTCTACAGTTTGGACCACCTCAGCGTATAGATAGGGCACAGAAAAAAGTTAAAAAAACCCAAACAAATCCACAAACTAAATCAAAAATTATAAAGGAAACCCCACCCCGCAAACACACATCAATCCTATTAATATCCTAGTAAATAACGCTAAAAATACTCTCTTTCGAAAATATGTTTAAGATTCAATTTTGACAACAAGCAATATTTCGTGCTCGAGAGAAATCACTACCAACATAACATAAAAGGTCTTGAGTCTAATGGAAATATATCATTGTTATTACCTAGTTAGTCACGGGAGATAATACTATTTACACAATCAAAGAGTATTCAGTTCTATCTATGAAGAAACTTTGGCCATTTATCATGTCTGAACCACGGTATGTAAGCCGGTAATCTTGGACAGCTGTGTTCTAATTGAGGTTAGAACGTTCTTATAAAGTAGTAAAACTAGAGTCTAATTATGATGAGAGTGTAGTTATGTGACAAATAAAAGGAGGTTCTTTATTGAAAACATTTGTCGATAGTATTATTATTATTAGAATCATTTGATAGTACATTATATTTATAATAAAGTATTATTAATAACATAATTATTTTTGATGACTTGAAGGACCGAAAAAAATTCTGAGGCCTGAAGGAGGAGGCAGAGGACAGAGTGCATGAGCAGTATAAGTTCCCCGACAAGAGGAATGTACATGTCGTAAGACAGAACACCTTATAATAATAATAATAATAATAATAATAATAGCAGCCCACTTCAGTGACCATATGGTCTAATAGGGGTCAGTATCATGTTAGATTGGCCTGCTGACGACGTGGAGTTCAAGGTTCAAATCCCGACCGGGTACACTGAGGTTGTTTTTTTCTAAATTGTTTCCCACTTTACTTCCAAGAAAACGTAGGTAGATTACCTCTAAAATGCTTCCTTCCTCATCTCTACCTCATGCGTATAGCCTGAACAAGACGCGGCGACTAAATAAATAATCCGGATAGGTTGACATAGGCGATTTTCCGAAAATGTTTGCAATAAATATACATTATAGAGAAATAAATTGTATGGTGCACCGCACAGATTTTCACCCGCCTTTATCTTAAAATAGCAATTTAATAAAAACTTGTAAGATTTGTGAAACAAAACAAAAGATCTTTACATTGTTGTAAAAACATTACACCAAAGATCATAAATGAAATAATATAAATTGCTACTTACTCTATGGCATTATGAACTAGGAACATTGTTACAGAAAAATTTAGAAAAGAGAAATTCTTTGTCCAATAGGCAGCATAAGAATAAATTTATTTTCAGAGACCTGCAATTTTTTATCTTTAATTGTAGGCCACTACAACTTTACAATGGTATAAGTGGGTTTGTATCTCAAATAGTTGCGTAGAAATGATGAAAATTAGTAAATCACCCCAATGTAAAAGTACCCTCAAAGTAATTTTCACGAGAAAATGAGAGTTGTCATCTTGTTTATTATAAAATTTAATCAAAATCGTTATAGAGAATTTCGAGAAAATCGATTTTTTTCTCTTTTTACTTAGTGGTGTATTGCGCACCTCTTAAAATCCTTTCCGTAACCAATGAAGTAATCATACAGCCGTGGGAGAAACCATGCTTTAGACCAAACGTCCACAGAATCGGGTTCTTTGAAATTAATATAATTAATAAATTACATTATTTTTTAACTCTGTGTGAAAGTTTAATTACTATATTTTTTTAAAAATTTTGAGGGAAAGCACGGGTGTTTGTGCTATCGTCCATGTTCGGTTAGTAATTAATATTGCCGTCCATGTCATATCAGAATTCTCACGTTACACATAATATATACAGAGTGAGTGTCGATGAACCCTACTAGTTTGTTTTGACAAATTAACGAGGAAATATCGCCATTGTTGTTTAATTAACGTTGACGCGCTCGTTATTCAGAAGAAAAAAAAATAAATGAACACAACCACCGAGTTCATAGGAACTGTAGATAATAAATAATCGAGGATCCCGCCCATTCGGTTTCACAAACGATAATTAGTGCCATAATATAGTTTATCAATTGAAACCGAAACCTTCATTATTCCCAATTGACACTTATTAGGCGTAATATTTCCCAAACTATTTTTTTATCACGACACTAAATAAAATGGATTCCCAACCTGGTGATTCAAAGATAGATTCGTTACGTGTAATCTCAATTGCCTGTTATTTTCACATCAGTGTTTAATAAATTAACTTAAGGCCCTTGGTCCTGTCGAGTGCAAGTCTAAAACCTATTTTGTGGAACGGTGGGCGGGAGAGTGAAAGGCGTGACGTGGCTTCACAACCCACCAAAGTATCCTTCCGCGCCAACAAGAACAGATGGATCACGGACATCGTAGATGGCGCTCAAGTCATAATTATTATTATCATCATCATCATCATCATCAACTGTTTCTAGACTGTAGCCGGGCCAGATTAGTAAAATGACTACATCTTTTTCTATACTTCCACAACTCTTCCTCCTTTAATTTCTTCAATTCTTCTCCAATCACTTGTAATAATAATAATAATAATAATAATAATAATAATAATAATAATAATATTATTATTACTATTAGCACCACGTCTTACTATCCGTTCGGGTTATATGCTTTTTAAGTACTAATTACTCTAATGGATTAAGAATTGGGAAGGTTGAATCAGAGGAAGTGAGCCCGCATTTGCGTGGAGAGAGATTGGAAATCCATTGAGGAAAAACCACCCTCAGTCCACCTGACCGAGATTCGAACCTCGATCTCCCCGTCTTCAGCAGTAGAGCTCAACACGACTAGCGCGTTAGTCAACTACGCCACCGAGGCGGGTCGATCACTTGTACACTTTCTGTAAGATTATTTATTTAAAAAGGTCATTAATGCGTTTTATTATACATTTATTTGATCGTTAAAAATCGATACAAATACGTATATAGTATATTTATAATGATAATTCTTTTTTATGAATGTGTATATGTGTGTGTGTTTCATCAGACATTTGTGGGAGATTAATACACTTTTTTGGTTGTAAATGAATCTTCCAACAAAAAATACAAAATAACAATTTGTTTGTTGAGTTGTGTTTTTTGATGGGCTTACATTAAGTGGATGGGATAACATAATAAATTATATCTTTAGTCCGCGGTGCAAACTGATGGTCAGATTTGACCCTTGGGATGAAAAACGTTGGACCACCCTGACCTAAGGCGTCATTTTCATGTTAGACTGGCCTGCTGATGACGGGGAGATCGAGGTTCGAATCTCGGTCGGGTGTACTATGGATGGTTTTTGGTTTAGGCGCGCGCTCATAGAAATTCAGTGTGTTTAGTCAACGGTAAACCACCACAATTCCTTAAATCCTCTGGTTCATGGGATTTCTACCAGATAATGCGGGTAGCACTAACCAGCCAACCTCCGGGTTGTTGACTTAGAAGATGTCCACAAGAAGGATAGAGGTTAATGTGGCTACAAAGGTAAGCCTATATTACAAGTTTTCCTAAACGATGGGTGTTCTACCCATAGCTTGTAGTTTTTAAAATATAAAGAGAAACATGGGTATATTTAAGTGTAATAAATAATTGATATATAACAAACGAAGAGGGGCTCAAACCCCCTCTAAAAGTCACAGATAATTCATATTATTAAATTATATGCTTTTGCGTGCTCTAATTATGTCGTAATAACTATAAATAAAACAGAAGAAGGGGAAGGTAGTAGAAGGTAAAAATACTTGATTATCAAAATAATAGTTCTAACATATATTATAACATACAAAGTATCTCTAATTGGTTGAAATATATTTTAGTTGAGGATTTAAGATGATCTTAACCTATTCTTATTCAATGCCATCTTCACCTGCACTTTTACTGTAGTTCTGAATGAATGTAAAAAATGTATTCACGGGGCTGGAATTCCCCTCCCCCCCCGCTATTCTGACTTTGAGGACTACAATGCTGCCATTTAGTGGTACACAGCCATTATTTCTCTTCCGCCAAGTTGAAGTTTTGAGAATGATGGCGTTGTCGTAAAACTAACAGCGGATATGGCAGTGAAGAAAGACGACCTACTCTCTAGTAACCATACAATTATAAACAACGTGCATCTGTGGATGTTTCATTGAAGATCACAGTGGGAAAAGGATTTAAGTTCAATTTATAAACCTCGTTATGTTAGATGCTCAAGGTGGGAGTTCTAGGAACTCGAGAAAGGGTGTTTTTGCAGCTTTTATATATAAAATAATTATTTGGGCCAAAAGAAATACAATAATTATCCAGTGTTATTATTATTATTACCACCGCGTATTACTACCCGTTCGGTCCATACGCACTTACGCTAATGTGTAATGGTAGGGTGATTGTGAGATGAAATGGAGGACCTATAGTTTAGCGTGGGATCCGAGCCACGGTGGCACAAGTTCACAAGTTGTGATTAATACACGTCTTGTCAGAGGTGAAGGAAGGGTTTGGCGATCAGATAAATCTGTGCCGGGACCGAGGATTGAACCCCGGACCCCCAACACAGAAGTCTGACACCTTACCCTTGGACCGCCAGATCACCATATTACCCAGTAAAAGTATTTAAATTTTTTCCCACACGGTGGTATCAACAGTTCTTGAATATCTTGTCAAGGGCGTTCTGGAATTTAATGACAATATTTTATCTTCATTCAAAAAGTTTGTAATCTAATGCAGCTATTATCTTGGTTTCTACAGGATCAATATTTGATTTATTTTTACAAATTTTTTTTTTTGATATATAAACTGCATAAACACCGACTCTTGCCTTAAGATAATAATTTTTTGTCACTTTTATTCTATTTCGAATAATTTTTTAATGTGTGCGCCACGTCTTACTACCCGTTAGGGCTTTCCACATATATAAACTAATGGGTTGTGAATGAGGAAGGTATAATTTAGTTAAAGTTTGCCTGCCTTTGTGTTGATAAAGGTGAGAAAGCATTTATGAAAAACTACCCTCATTACACCAGACCGGGACTATATACTCGATATAACCGTCATTAACAATACGGTCTATAGTGCGAGAGTGACGCGTTTGACCATTCGACCCTCGCGAGGGTCAAAATAAAAAAATTGCACCCCATAAAAGTTGGCACAAATATCCATTTTTATATTTTTGTGTTTTAGCACTTCGTCTTACTACCCGTTCGGGTTATACTGCTTTAAGTACTAATCACGCTAATGGATTAGGAATTGGGAAGGTTGAATTAGAGGAAGTGAACCCGCATTTGCATGGAGGGAGAGTGGAAAACCATTTGGAGGAAAAACCACCCCCAGTTCACCCGACCGAGATTCGAACCTCGATCTCCCCGTCCTCAGCAGTCGTGCTCAACACGACTAGCGCGTTAGCTAACTACGCCACTGAGGTGGGTCCCATCTTTATAAATCAATTTAAATGGTAGGGATGTGGGGCGCTTCGAAACTTTGACTTCACTTCAAAAAAAAAATTCCAGCATCAAAGCTACACCAATAAAAATATTTACAGCTAAAATAATTAATTTATGTTCAAATACTGCCATTTTGAGCTGTCTTGGAACTTACAAATAATTATTCATATAGCAAAAATCTGAAGTAATTGAATTGCATATTGGAATAGTAAGTAAATTTATAAAATTAAAACGAAAGCTTACAAACACTTTTGCAATAAAACATTGTACAAGTAATTTTAATACATAAATTATTATAAATAACAACACTATCATATTTTTTCCAACATAAAAACACTAAATGATCTAGTTACGATTTTGCTTCGAGAATATTACATCATATTATTTGATTCGCGCTAGCTTAGAATTGAAAAAGTTAACTTCTCACACTCCTATTAAATAGTTTAGTTACATCATCCTTATACAGTAGGGTCATAAATAATACCATACAGGGCAAATATTTCACAATAGTTGAATGGTGTTCAAGAGATCTACCCCTTATTTTATTTTATCGCCGATAGTTAAATTCTACTAATGTTAAATGTATTGTGCAGAGCATTCTAATTGAATTATAGGATGGACCAAATGCACTGATAAGAAAAAAAAACAATTATACAGTAACGTGTATTCAAATTAAAACTAAATACAAAACGTACTTCATACGAAGAGGATTAGGGTTTGGGGTGGGTGATGATGATAGTAGATTTATTGTAGCTTTAGTACAAATTGTGTTACTGCATTGTACGTTTTACAAGTTAACTTATTATGCTCATGCAGATAATCCCACATTCCAGCCCGATGTATCGCTGTTGGCTGACACAAGTTCTACAAATAAACTAAAAATAATTTAGTCCAAAAAAAATGTACAGTTAGTATTTGGTTATTAATGTGGTAGCGTTAGTGAAATGGACTTTGAACAGATTTTGATTTATCACAGTAAGAATAGATTAAAGAATTTATCATAAAATATAGTACCTTATTTTAGGTCAAAATTCTAGGAATTTACTGGATCTTACAGCTATGTTATGACCGGTTGCCTATTCATAGAAGATGGTATGTAATTAACACACAATATACCCGATTCAGTGGTAGAATGGTCTAAAGTTTTTCAACCCAAGGGCCAAATATCGTTATTAATTTGCATTGCAAGAAGAATATATATTTTGTGATCCCATCAACATAGTATATACCTATAAACATCCATTTAATTAGCAATTATTTTAAATACTTGTAGATACAATCTTATAGAGTATTTATCATCTTTCAAATTAAAGGCAAAAAGTTTACTAATATCCTCAAGCATGTATTATGAAATATGCACGAATACACACTTTCACAAAACAACTTATCATTATACATATATATATATATATATATATATATATATTTACTAATCAAACTAATTCGTTATAAAATTCAATTTCGACCTTTTTAAATATATATTTTATTTGAATCATTAGCTATTTAGCATCAACCACAAAAGTTTTATCTTTATTTTACAAATCTCTTGTAAAACATTTACACTATAAAACATAGGCTAAGGCTTTATAAACCAAAATGGTGAATTTTAAAACATGAGTAAAAGTTGTTTTCTAGCACCACGTCTTATTACTTGTTCAGGTAATACACATGTGTACTAATTACACTAATGAATTGGGGATGAGGAAGGGTGAATTTAGAGGAAGTGTATTCTCATTTGCTTGAAAGGAAAGTGAGAAAAAATTGAGGAAAACCGCCCTAATCATACCCGACTTGGAATCGAACCCTAATCTCCCTGTAATCGGCAGTCCAAGATATTGAAAGAGTAACGTCTTAGACCAGTACTCAGTATTTAAGGTGGGGATATAGGGAATATGAGCTAAGTTAGTGTTTTTTTCATTTTTTATAGCAAAACATGTTTGGGAAAAATAAATATTATATTGCTTCAGTAAAAACATAGAATTTATTTTCCTTCCCTTGGTGAACTAAACAGTTGTTGAATATCTGTCATTAGATAAGAAGCTTTTTAAACAAAGATAAAAAGCTGTTATTTAATTCCAAGACACCCTTGACAGATATTAAAAAATTGTTGAAATAACTAAGGAAAGAAAACTAAACTACATGTTTGTACTGAAGCAATATATTATTTATTTTTATCAAAAAAATGTTGATATAAAAATTGTAAGAAACACTGTCCTTTTCTCACCTTCCCTACATACCCACCTTAACCCAATATTTGACCCTCATTATTCAGGGTTGATTATATATATATATATAAATAATATATTGCTTCAGTACAAACATGTAGTTTAGTTTTCTTTCCTTGGTTATCTCAACAATTTTTTAATATATATATGTATATATATATATATATATACATATATATATATATATTTATATATATATATATATATATATATATATATATATATATATATATATATATATATATATATATATATATATATATACATATATATACATATATATATATATATACATATATATACATATATATATAGAATATCCCTGCCTTAGACCATGTGGTCACTGAAGCAGGTATGAGAATCAGTTAATAGTTTAGTAACTAACATAAGAAAAAAAAGTTTTATTATAATGATAAAAATTTCACACTTATGTAATTAATGAACTGCTCGTGTTTTCTCTTTTAACTAATGGTCTATGTCGGAAGAGATTTTTTAAATGTTCTTGTTCCGTTAGTAAATGTTATTGATATGATTCAGGATAATACGTTTCAAGTCCTATTGCAGGGTGCTTTCAATTCATAATACCCCAAGCTTAGTGTACTAAGTTTGAAATAATTGGCATTTAAATCATCTTTAATAAAGGCCGGCCTCAGATAATTTATCGTACACCAAATAAATTAAAATAAAATAGGAGTTGACCTCGGTGATCTTGGGTTAAAGTGCTCACCTCAGGACCTGATGTCCGTGGGCTTAAACCCAGCCGGGGTTGACGGATTTTTCTTGAGTGATAAAAATCCGTAGTACAACTTCCTTCGGAAGGGAAGTAATGCCGTCGATCCTATATCGATTGTGGTATGTAAAAGAACGTTGGAAGATATGTGAAAGTATCTTTGCTGAAAAAATTGGTAGAGCGTTTCGCGTTCGCTCATAGAAATTCTCACGTGCTGGTATATTCAGTCATTTCAGAGAGCACATGTTAAATACCACAAAAAAAGTAAATTTAAGAAAAAAAGAAAGAAATGTGTTTTCTTAGTAAAATAAATGTGATAATATGATATATCCCTTAATGAAGCCTTCCATATTTGAACCTATATCACTTTATCACAGGTAGATCAGTATATTTAGACCATGTGACCACTTGATTAGGGTACATCCTCTTAAAAACATCCCAACTAGACAACCTTGCGCTCAATCGGACGCAAAGGAAAATCGAATATTTTTCAATTTGTTTATGAAGAATAAATATTTTATTAAGTAATTATTAAGTATAATATTTTAATTTTTTTAAATTTACTAAGCATAACGTTGATTCTAGAATACATAAAAAAAGTTCTTAAAGGCATATGTATTGTGTGTTACACTTTACGGACGTGAAACATGGACCATTGGCTAGATAAAAAGGAAAATATTATAAATATTTGAAACGTGGTGCTACAGAAGAAAGTTGAAAATGTCATGGATGGAGATGGTATCAAGTACAGTGGCGGCTCGTAACTAAAATTAGTGGGGGTGCTGCTCCAGAAAATGTTTGGCTTTTGTTTTAAAATTGTGTAAAAGAAAAAAAAGATGTAATAAAGGAAAATTTATTCAGGAACTTGATAAAATCTTAATAAAAATTTTTTTTTTACTTAATTTAACTTAAATTGTTACAGTTCAAGCTTGATCTATTAATCTAAAAATGAAATCCATTATTCTTGTTTTAATTTGCGCAAAAAGTTCAATAATTTTCTCCTTGATCTCTGGATGACAATTGAGTAAATTTTTCTCCATTGAAAGTACTGCAAGCGCATTTAGTCTTTCTGTTAAATAAAAGAACCGAAAAAAAAAATGAATCAAATAGAATAGCTGGACGCAGAATAATAATCTAACTCTACACTCTTATACACTTTATCACATTCAAGAATATTGAACATGGTTATTAAGCACAACACACGCTGAGTAAAAAAACACACGCCCTTCCACCATTATTCCAGAGCCGGCACTGCGAGAGCAACAGTGCTCTATCTACCTGGCAGTCCCGCCTTCTTCCCCACCCCCTTTTATGTGCGCATGTGCACAACAGTCAAACACCACGTCACTAGCACTGTGAAGCGCACAGTTCTTTACAAAGATGTTTATATCTTTTTCATAAACTGGGGGATGGCTACTGAAGTAATGACATTAAGCTTAAGGAATATATATTGTACTACAAAAATAAATAAAGAATTAAAGAAAAAAGGACTCAATATATTAAATGTTATCAATAATATCAATTGGAAATAGGGGGTGCTGCAGTTCCGCAGTGCCTATACACGAGCCTTCACTGATAAAATACAGACGTTATTAGAAAATCAAATGAAGAAAAGAAACATTGGAAAAGTATACAGCCAATAAGAGTTATAAGAGTAGGACATATTATATTGAGTCATGTTAGTTTGACGAAGATAATTATAGAAGGAGATATGAAAAGTAGCAATTCGAGAGGGAGACCAAGACTGGACTACAAGAATCAGATAGCTGACGATGTTGCAAAAAAAAAAGGTACAAAGATGTAAACAAAAACACCAAGAAAAAAAAGTGGTGACCTGCAGCAAACCAACCACGATATTGATGACTCGATGATGATGATGATGATTCTAGAACCCCCTCTTATTTTTATTTAGACCATTCTGTCTGAGTACCCTTTCAGACGAGGGGAGGTAGGCAAGTTGGTATTGGCCAATCAACGGGCTCACTGTTGATCAGCCTTTGCCAATGTTTTAGTCGAGGATGATATTTGATTCTATAGAAAAAAGTTTCGCTCATTCTGTCGATTATGTTCTGTTTGTTGAAGTTGCAATTGAAAATCCTGGTAGCTGATTTTGTAAACGTAGCCAGTGTTAGGTCATAACTTTTCGTAACAGAATACAGAATAGTTTAACATCCCGAGTATAAATCAGTTCAGCATTGTAATAAAAGCTTGTTTTTGTTTAACAACTGCTGTTTATAGTTAGCTCGATATGAAAATAACTTTTTAGAGCTTACACAAATTATTAACGTGGTAGACAGCATTGATAGCTATAGTAGGGTTTTGGTGGGAAGAATCTTTTAGAATATACAAACTTTTTGTAGTCAACAATAATTAGTATATTTCATAGATACTAATACTTATTATCAAAAGTGACAGTTGAATATCTCATGACTTGACGTATAAATACATTAAAGTAGATATAGTATTTTTATATCCTCCAAATAAGGTTATTCCTATGAAAATGAGACTGTATACAATACTAATAAAAATTGACATAATATTATTTAAAAAGTGAACAGATGAGAGTATATTTTAGCATATTATTGAGTTATCATGAAAACTTCTGCGTACAACGGTTGATTTGTATTAAACGGTGTATTCTGCCTTGGGAGCGATCGTCCTAAGTTGGATTTATTGCCGTGTCTTATGTTTCAACTTTTAATATAAAGTCTTGGCTAAATAATATGGGAGGGAAAATGTCAGGGCTGCTTCTTATTTAAGTCTTTAAATCATGTTGTCCCATTTATATTCAAATATAACACTACTTTATTGTATTTGGAAAGGGAAGTTGTGCTCTCAATTATTCAAGCGTATTCTTACAAGATTATTTTTAAATCTATTTGAGATTATTATGAAGTTTTTTTTAGAGATATTGTTTTAGTGATTGCTTTTAATAATGTATATATTAACTATCTTAAAATTTCCGGGTGCACTGAGTATTGTATTTATTAAAAAAAAAGTTTTCTACTTTTGCTCAATGCAAAAATAAATTCTTTTTAAATACTACCTTGCACATTCACCCATGGGTTGTACCTATAAGTAAACCAGGGAAATGTAAAGGGAATGCTTCAATTTATTTCAAAGTTTTGTCTGTGTATTTTTACGGCCTTATGTAAACAAAGAATGACAGTAGGATTACAGAGGAAATTAAATAACATAATATATTCGATTAAGATTAAACAATGAAATATACATGGGTTATAACCATGAATTTAGTTTATAGTACATTCGTGAAACGAAACTAAATAAAATATTGTAATACATTGACTATTTACACTTTTAAATGTGAATAAGGTTCAATTACTTTGATTTAAATGCGTGTTAGTGATAAGAACATTAAAACAATAAAAATCAAAGAATATTGGTAAAATATGTGTTAGTACCAGCTATTATGTGACCAGAGGCATAGGTTATATTTAAAAATAAGAAGAAAATGAACTAATTCAAACTAAATAATTTCTTTTTAATCTAATATCAATGGTTTGTTTGGTAGGCCCTAAATACAAATTCTTGCCGTAATTTTTCTAATTGTTGCACTATACCACTCAAGTAAGAATTGGGTTATTATTTTTAGATAAATATTGTCGCTACTCCCCTTCTCGTGGGCCGACGCGTCAGGATGGCTTAGTGGGACAGGTAAGCAGAGGAAAATAATTGCGGGGTTCGTTAAGATCTTGTGTATTGAAATATATTAATTACTAAACTAGTGCATAAATGTGATGTCAGTTTTAGAACTAATTGAAAGATTTTAGAAAAAGGTCCTCGTTTTATCAATGCCCCTACTCAGTAGCCTTGTGCCCTGACTTATCTTCGGTGTTATGACTCTTACTGGTGTCGAACACCCTACCATCCGGCGCGTCCAGGGCGTCCTCCTCTCTACTTAACAGGGACTCAAGCTTCTCACAAGCTACTGTAACATGGTAGCTGATTATATAGAGCACTTCGGAATAGCCCCTTATCAACTGGTGTCCTTTCTGCCTCCCTCTTCTCGAAAGGTAAAAAAAACTCGCTGTTATTTACCAAAAAAGGAAGGTTGTTTCCCATAAGTTACTAGTTTTTCCATTACACTGTGTTATGCAAATTGGCAAAACAATGTCTGTTTTTAAAAACATGATCTGGTACGAATACACAACTGCTGTGTCAGGACAGTTGAGAGTATGAGTTATTAGGCTTACGTCATCATTGAATGCTCTAGATTGACTAAGGCTGCAAGCTACGACATTATTATATTTACCAATGTACAATCATATATATAGACCAGGGTTTCCATGGGGATGTAGATCAATAATGACTGTGTAGATGATCTACTGCATACACAGCTGAAAAGTTGGAAATATGCTAGGGAAATCGGGGTTTAGTTGAAAGATAATGTTTGTTCCGACATGATGGATTAATAACTTTTAAAATGAGTGGCCGTTTGTCAAAATCGATTTAGCTGTTTTATGGTAATTTTAATTACTGTTAATGGACTTATATATATATATATAATACAGACAGGTTAGTCTGAATAGTGAAAAAAGACAACCCAACCTTTTAAGTTTCAGTCAAACTTTGCTGTGGACCTTATCATATTATGTAGGTGTCGTGCTAAATTAGGCTAATCTTTTAACTAAGAATTATATCAGGTAACAACTATTTTATTCCAAAGCTCAACCCAGTAGAGCCTGTTTATTTAAATCTTAACTTCAAGTATTACTTTCATTTAATGTGGGATTGTAGGGAAAAGGTTGGTATTTTTTGTAGTTATTACATAAACACTTTTTTGGTTCAAAAGAAATCAAATAATTCTCCGGTAGAAACATAAAGTTGAATTTTCTTCACATGCTGACCTCAAAAGTTGTTCACCATAGGAAGAAAATTAAATTTTTGTTTATACTGGAGCAAAATTTGATTTATTATGACCAAAAACAATTTTGCTACGAAAACTGCAAAAACGCTGACCTTTTATCACGTTACCTACACTCCCGCCTTAAAGGAAATATAATGTGAATCTTCATCTTTGTAAAATGTCACAAAGATTCTGACTGCATAAGTGAACTGGGTATTGGATATCACTTTAGACAACTGACGAGCTTTATTTAACCAAGAATTCAAATAATACCCCAAGAGATAAAAAAATATCAACCCATCACTTAATTTTTCCTTATTTAGATATCCACCTCTGTTGTATAGTGGCCAGAGTTCCTGGCTTAAGATCCAGACGTCTCGGGTTCGGTCCCAGGCACTTCCAAAATTTATCTGTGTAAAGGTGTGTCTAACATGGGTTCAAACTCAGCCTTGTGAGAACTAATGAATAAATAAGTGGCAACTTTGTTTTAGAAAACTGGGGTGAACTGCTCTTTTTGCTGACCACATGACACCCTCTATTTAAAAATGTTCGCACTATCATTGCTAATGGTTGTGGCCGCTCGGTTTGTATAGCCTGTTTGCGAGCTCACACCATGGAAATTTCCTAAACATAGCTAATCACTAAATAAACAGGTAATCATAAAATGTGAACAAATAAATTTAAACTACGTTAAAATAGCCGTTTAAATAAATTTAGGTGACCTGGTTGTTTATGGGTAAGGTGTCAGAGTTCTGTGCTGGGGCCCAGGGTTCAATCCTAGGTCCCGGAACAGATTTATCTGATTGCCAAACCCTTCCTTCCCCTCTGACAAGACATCTTGTGAATGTGGGGAATGCCAGGCCTCCACCGTGGTTCGGATTCCACGTCCTCCATTTCATCTCACAATCACCTTACCATTACACATTAGCGTAAGTGCGTATATCCCGAACGAGTAGTAAGACGTTGTGATAATAGTAATAATAGAAAATAAATTTAATAAAAACAAATATTTTCAATGTGATTGTGGATTTTAAGCTTTGATTTATATGTGAATTATCTTTTTTTAAGTTTTTAAATAGAGTCTAATTAAATGTTGTTACGAGGCTAAAAACTAAATAAAAAAAAAGAGCCAAAATTGTTCATAACGAAAATATACTAGTGAAATAGAATCATTGTGTTAACTAAAAGTGTATAAAGTTTCTTTAACCTTGGAATATTTATTGATCACTTCAAAAAAGGAGTCCAGTGGTTCTAGAAGCATTTCAAGGGTAACGACACACCACAAGAATATTAAATCATGTTACGTCATAATGAGCTACATATTTACAATCTATTTTTAAAGCCATCAATGTAGATGTAATTTGAAAGCCATATTTTCTCATTTTTGTGTCTGTTCATGAATATAAAATCGTCAATCGTACCGTAAAAACAAAGAAAAAAAGAAATCCTTTAAAAGGAACTTTTCAATATTTCCACATGACTGATAGCGGTGTAAAATCACAGTTACTATTCATTTAAGACAGACCACCCGACCACCGAAGCATTTTTCAGTCACGTTCTGTAATGCAATAGAAATGTTTAGTATGTAAACGTCTAGCTAGCATTTTTGCTATTTTAAAAGTTTTATTTTATAATCATTATTATTATTATTATTATTATTATTATTATTATTATTATTATTATTAAGGTTTTGAGGCCCATCGGCACATTGAGGTCATTAGGGCCTATTTTATAATCGGGGAAGTAAATTAGTACTGAAAAATGACATATCAGCCAATATAAAAAATTCCACTCTTCTCAATGCTTCATTATTTTTTATTTATAAATACAGTTTAATTAGTAAATTAGTATATTTAATATTTTCAGTTTCTTATAGATATGTAAATTAGAAACATATATTTGATTACTAAAATATATTTTAAAATATTTAATTAGGGTATATATATCCGATTACCAAACCCTTCCTTCACCTCTGACAAGACGTGTATTCTTCACAACTTGTGAATGTGGGGAATGACAGGCCTCCACAGTGGTTCGGATCCCACGTTAAACTGTAGATCCTCCATTTCATCTCACAATCACTCTATAATTACACATGAGCGTAAGTGCGTAAATAATAATAATAATAATAATAATGATATACAATTTAGTGCCTTGAGGTTAGAAAATGTTATGTTTGAATGCTATTTCACCTTATTGCCGTAACAATTTCTCAGATATATGTTTTCAATATTTGTTATTCTGCACATCTGTCTTGTGATCAATTGAATAAGTAAATGATAATATAACCTGAAATGTATGTATGTGAAGATAGCAAACTATCCACATTGCGTGTTTTGCATTTATATTTCCTAATGTTTTAGTAATGTGTATTTTGTACGGGTCCAACTAGCTCTTCCATTTTTAAACATAAAGACTGTTTTAAATACTTTTTGTATGATAGTATTCCTTGGAGACCCTCTCTTGGTCTATATAACTTATGTTGATAGAAATGATCTCATAGTTTGTCAACTCCTAAAGTTGGGTTCTCTCCTTCCACGGTAGAGAGTGCTGAACGATGTCGGTGAGTACACAAGAGAATTGTGTTTCTTGTTCTTGTGGGTGGGTTTATAATGAAGCTCGTTTAAACATGACACGAATGTTTCCGACATCACAATAGGTGCTGATAGTCAAGACATCTCAAGGCTCTGATCAAATATGAGTAGTAATTTATTTGCTGTAATTATGTCAGAAAAAGTGCATTAAAAATAATAATAGTAGAGCAGTGTCTTTCAACCGGTGTGCCACGGTACATTGGCGGGCCTCAAAGTGTCAGCAGATGTGCTCTAGGGGTTTGGAGGAAGATAAGAAATGAAGCAAGAAAAAATTGAAGGAATAAAAATACATCTTTTTAAATCCTTGACTAGAATTATTTTTAATAATAAATAACACAATTATTAGAATTATAGCTATCGAACACTCAAACACAATATATATATATATATAATTGTGTTATTTATTGTGTTATAAATCTTTATGTATATAAACTATATATTTATGTATAAAGATTGTTTTATATATATAAAATATTGTTATATATATAAAAAATATTGTTATATATATATAAAATATTGTTATATATATATATATAACCGGGTATTACTACACGTTCGGGCTTTACGCTTATATACTCATTACGCTAAGGCTTTAGGAATGAGAAAGGTTATATTTAGAAGAACAGCATACGCATTTGCGTTAAGGGAGGGAGAAAACCATTTTGGAAAAACCACCCTCAGTACACCCGACCAAGATTCAAACCGCAATATCCCCATAGTCAGGATTTTAGTCTACTACTACAATAGTGCCTTAAGACCATGATCACTGAAGTGTGTTTTTATACTCGTTATTTTTATGAATAAATTCTTCCTTAAGAAAAACCCATAAACTAATGGTGTGCCTAAACAATTTTAGCGTGACCCACCTCGGTGGCCGTGTGGTCTAACGCACTACTCTTGCCAGTACACTAGATTCTCAATGACGGGGAGATTACGGTTCGAATCTTGGTCGGGTGTACTAAGGGGTAATTTTCCTTAATGGTTTTATACTCTCTTTATACATAAATGATGGTACACTTCCGTGAAATATAACCTTTCTAATTCATAAAACCTTTAGCGTAATTAGTACATAAGCGTACAAGCCGAACGGGTAGTAAGACGCGGTGCTTAAAAAATAACCTTTGACCTTGTGTTCAGTACGCGACGAGTTGATAAAGATTGAAAATCTCTGTATAAAATATCTAAGAATTCTAGTTTTAAGGAACGAGGCCCATCTCAAACTATTGAAAACTCGAATTTCACGAAATAGCAATAACAAAAATTACGCATGTTTTCAAATGTAAAAAAATAGCTCTTGGTCACAGACTGTCTGTGCTCATGGTGTGTAGTTTAAAATTAAACCATACAAAAATAATTTTAAAATGAAAAATATGTGAACACTTTATATAACTAAAATATAAAAACACACTATAAAGTACTTTCTTTTTTAACTTGTGATCGTTGTTTTTTCCCACGTATCCACCAGATTAGAAGAGTCTGACGTTTAATCCATGTGCCCATTGATGCAGGTTTATACTAGCTATTTGATGCTATGTATTTAAAATCATGAATGTTGTCTGTATTAAAAAAAATAAAACTTATTTTCCCCCGGATGTTAATGTGGGTTAGCGAAATACCCGAAGCAATATTTACTAAAATTATGTAAATAAATACTCCCACGATCAAGTATTTGAAGTGATAAAAAAATTGAACACAGTTTGAAATAGTTCTAAGTGTATTTATAATTCAAAATTATCCATACAATAAAATGAACTATTATTAATACTTTTAATTGCAATTAATAATTGTAATAATTGTAACTATAGGGGAAGATGGATACGAAGGTGGGGGTAGGAGTGCGAGAGGACGACCTGGCTGAGGGAGTAAGTAGGTGTGTGGAGGAAAGAGGAGACGACTGGGCCAAGGTGGAGGGAGAAAGAAATCGGGAGGAAAGGAGGTGTTGGAGAGGTTTATGTTCCAAACAGACCCAGCCAGTGTGGAGGGGAGAGGATTAAAACAAGGTCAAGGTGGAGGGAGAAAGAAATCGGGAGGAAAGGAGGTGTTGGAGAGGTTTATGTTTCAAACAGACCCAGCCAGTGTGAAGGGGAGAGGGGAAAACAAGGTCAAGGTGGAGGGAGAAAGAAATCGGGAGGAAAGGAGGTGTTGGAGAGGTTTATGTTTCAAACAGACCCAACCAGTGTGAAGGGGAGAGGGGAAAACAAGGTCAAGGTGGAGGGAGAAAGAAATCGGGAGGAAAGGAGGTGTTGGAGAGGTTTATGTTCCAAGCCAGTGACTTGAAGATGTTCATGATGATGATGATGATGATTATTATTATTATTATTATTATTATTATTAATTGTGCGTGTGTATCACTGCAGGCAAGATAGGTCTACTTTAAAAGTATTAAAGATAATTATCTCTCTTGGACCACGGGCTGAGAGTTTGTTAACTCTGGTGTTAAGGTGTCTGCCTCTCTCGCAAAAGATTGGATTGCCGATGATGGGGATATTGGCGTTCAAGTCACGTTAAGGGCGTACTAAGATGTTTTTTTTCCTAAAATAGTTTCTACACCTCCACTCAAGTTCGAGTAGGCCTACACTTGCTCTAAAATTCAGCCTTCCTAATTTTTAACGCATTATTGCAATTAATTCATATGCGTATATACGGAACGGGATCTTCTAAATAGGCTGCGTTCTCTTCACAAAATACAATGGTAAACCATATAAAATGAGAGTGGTTGATGACGTCCTACAAACTACGCTCAGTTGTGTTCATGCGCATGTGTTTACAAAATAAAAAAAGTTTTATTTTGTATTGTTCTTTCTGTAAGTTATAAAAAATATCTATCTATTTAGGTGGCAAGTTATAAGAAAATACAAGTGTGAATATAATACTTTTTAATTTCTTATTTCACGCACTCTAATATTTCTTTTTGCCCTAACCCCAAAAAAAAGGCTTTATTAATATTTTTTTGTTCTTACAGTTAGTTAATATAAAGCTAATTATAAAAGTATCCTTAGGGAATTATTTTTATAAGCGTTTATTAACACTTTGGATTTATATATATATATAATAACTAAGAGAATTATTATTATTATTATTATTTCCACATTAGTTACTTGAAATCGATGTTAGCAAAATACATTTTCGGTTAGTTATCACCACTCCAACAGTGGATCGAATCTATTTAGAATACTGTGTGTATAAAATTAAACAAAATATACTGAAGCAATATCTGATTTATTGTGTCAAAAATTATTATAAAAACTCGAGAAAAAAAGGACTTTAACTAGCACCCCTCTCCCGTACATCCCAACTTGAATAATTATACAAGTTTCTTCTGACTACACACTCAAGTTGTTAACTTCTAGGACATTATGTACATAACTGTTTCATAGCGTATAGCTGTAATAAAACAAGATCTTTTAATCCTAATATAGTTCAGTTTTTAAACTTCTCCTCAACTGTAGAAACAATATCTCGTTAAGGCTTTCATGGAATACATTGAGCTGGATCCATTGGTAGACCTACATTAATGACGTCTGTAATTTGTATTTTAAATTGTGTCAACGGAAACTGGCATGGACTTAAAAAAATTCCCTTGGGTGTCATCCGGATAAACAACGCTGTGACACCATTCCAAACTTGTAATCGACATGGATCAAACATTTACAGATATATACCACTATTACTCATCGGTGGAAATATTTAATATGTTTTCAAGACGACAACATTACAGAGTAGCAATAAACATTGTATGGTAATATACTGATTAATTAAAAACTAATGGGTAACTTTAGTATGATTTTAGTAGGAAGGACAGTAGAAGTTAGTTACTAAAGACACTCAAGCAATTTTAATATATTCATACATAAAATCACGTTATCTGCAGCTGTTAATTTTGATAGATATTATCAAGAACTATAAAATAACACAAATAATATAGAAAAATGTTTACAATGTGACCGAAAATAAATATGTTTGAATTTTCTCTACTGTTCACCCAACCAAAATCTGGGTATAAGTAATATGATTAAAAATAATGGCTTGGAAGTAAAGTTGACTGAAAAATCTTAAACATATAGATTACAAGATATTTTTCCATTTATTTAAGGTATTTAACGTGCACTTTCTGAATTGAATAGATTAATAGATTGAATTGAATTGATTAAATATCAATATACGACTTATAAACTAACTTAAATCTAGAAAAGACACATTTAGCCCTGGGCCATTAATTCACCGTCATGAAAAGTAAATCCACATTTTACCAATGACAATTTTTTTCAGCCATGCCAGAAATCGAACCTGGGACTCTTACCTCAGTAGACAGACATGCTGACGAGTAAGTTAAGGTGTCTGACTTAATAATACATTTCAAATAGTTTATAGAGACATTCATTTCTCCCTAAAAACAGGTCAATTTTTCTTTTTCTTTTGTAGTGGTACCCACTTGCGAAAATAGTCCTACCGCAGACTGAACTAAGGTGTCGGATTCCCAAGATAAAATGTGATTAGATGAATTCCAGTATTAAATATTAATGTAGGAAATAATTGGTCCTATTAATGGGTCACAAATTTATTGTTTTTTTAAAATATATATTTATAAAATTTTGTTAATATAAAAGAAAATATTCACCTTATATTCATTCATAAATAGCATGACATTTTTCATTTTTTGATGTAAAATTGCTTTAGATATATAATTTTATACAACGTGTATTTTTATAAAAGGTGAAAATTGTTATAATAGGTTAAACAAATATATATATAGCTTTTATTTTAAGTGATGGTGACCTGGTGGTTTAGGGGTAAGGTGTCAGACCTCAGTGTTGGGGGTCCGGGGTTCAATTCTCAGTCCCAGCACAGATTTATCTGATCACCAAACCCTTCCTTCACCTCTGACAAGATGTGTATCAATCACAGCTTATGAATGTATGGAAAGCCAGACCTCCACCATGGTTCGGATTCCACGTTAAACTGTAGGTTCTCCATTTCTATCTCACAATCACCCTACCATTACACATTAGCGTAAGTGCGTATAACCCGAACGGGTAGTAAGACGCGGTGCTAGTAATAATATTTTGAGTGTGCCGAGCTAATAAGAATTAGCTCACACAGTCAAGTGTGTCTACCTCGTCTCAAGGAAATAACGAATCGACAAGAACTCAGGTTATATATAAAGGAGGGTTCATGAGGAATGTATTTGGAATGTTCAAAACTATTGTTTAAACATATATTACCATTTTCCCCCACTTATTTAAAATTTGAAATCACTACAATCACAAGGATTTATATACTTCATTCACGGTAGGAGTTTACCTCTGAAAGGTCTTTATTTCTTACCAATATCCTACTATATAATAGATTTCTGGTAGGGAAAAAATTCCTTTCATAGGTAAACTCCTACCGTGAACGAACTTTACGAAAGATTTGTAAGCCTAATCTAATGCAATATTTTACTAAACTAGTTTGAGAAAGTTGAAGTTCTTTTCGACATTAAAAAAACCCCACTATATTTAAGGAAATACTGATCATTAATGCAAAACACAAGCGCGTTCTTCAACCTTCAGACGATCATATTATCAACATCTACCAAATGACAGCTACAGACGATCATCCACATTACACCCCGGAGCCCTGCGCCAATCTTCCTTCGCTGATGTACATATTTGCAGACGATATTAGTTTTCATATTGTTCTTCGTGATTATTATTATTAAAGAAACTTAACTCTGATCTCAAAAGTATGTGTCAGCCGGTCATTGAAAGGTTACGCCTTTCCTTTAGCCAGATATACAATTTTATACATTGATTTTTATTATTATTCAATTGTGAAATAAATATGAAATTTAACAGTCACATTTTCAGAGTTTGATTTAAAAAAAAAGAAACATTACTTTTATTCATATAATTATGATTGTATATGCGCAGTATCAAAATAAAGTATATATACCGAAAGGAAAAGTAGCAACTCCGGTTTAGAAAATTGAGAGTAACGGCCAAAGGCTGACCACATGACACACACTTTCTACTAAAGTTGGCACTTTCATCAACAAACGGTGGCCTATTGGTGTATGGATATATANATATATATATATATATATATATACATAAAAATTGAAAAAAATATATATCTAAATAAATAAATATATATATAGATTTAAATATCATATATTTTTATTGTGATATTTGGTTTTTAAAACATTTATAAATAATAATTTTCTTTAAACTTTTCTTAAGCTACGAAAATATAACTATTAAATTTCAACATTATTTTAATAACTAGATAATAATAAAACTCAAAATATAAAAATGTGTCTCTGAAGGAAAGGCGTAATCCTTAAGATGGCCCATTGATTTCCCTTTTGAGATCAGAATGAAGTTGCTGTAATAATAACAACAACAACAACGAGGACCAACACAAAAAATAGGAGAGGCAAACCCGCTTCGGCGGTCGCATCGTCTAAAGCACCACTCTCTCAATAGACTAGACTGCGTATGACGGGGAAATCGTGGTTCGATCCCAGTTGGGTGTACTAAGGTTGTTCCCTAAATGATTTCTCAATCCCTCTCCCCGTAAATGCGGCTACATTTAATTTGAATTGAACCTTACTGAACCCTAAATTATAAGTATAATTAGTACATTTGCGCATAGCCCAAACGGGTAGTAAGACGTTGTGCTAAAAAAAATGTATATAGGTAGAATACGTGAGAGAATACTTTAATTTGTATAAATAATATATATATTATTTTAGAACTGCGTCTTACTATCCATTTGGGATGTACGTATATGTACCTATTGCGCTACTGTGTTATGGATGAATAAGATTGAATTTAGAGGAAATGTACCCACATTTGCGTTGAGGGAGAGTGGAAATACATTTAGGGAAAACCACCTTCAGTACACCCGACCAAGATTGAACCCCGCTCTCCCTGTCATCAGCAGTCCAGTCTATTGCAATAGTGACGCCTTAGACCATGTGGCCAACATAACGGGTAAAAAAAATAATTGAATAGCTGCGAGATGAGTTGGGTATATTTTTAGTTGCTAACATATATGTCACACGAATCATTATTCTTTGGATTTTTAATCTAAGGTGATATTAGTAATTAAACGTTATCCTATTATTTTATTTTCAAATTTTGTTCAAGTAAAAATAAATCTTAATTTTATAGGACATAAAACATTTATAATTAGTATTTAAATTTCTTTTATTAATGTTATTAATAAATCTCTACATTCCTCCTTCGAAAACTCTCGGTTATGTTAGCGGAAAAAAATAAATCTGTTCTTGGAATTAATCTATGCGATTTGTTGGGAAACAGATATAAATGGGGTTCGATCCCAGAATTCAATTACCTCGGAGAGAGCCGTCGTTAATTCGATGTTATTCCATCCATCCCCCCCATCCTCCCTCGGGTTAGATATCGACAGATACATCTAGCAAGAAGCTATTCGGTGATTATGCCTGGTGTTGCCCCTGTCCGCTCGAACCAAAGAGGTTGGAGCCGGGAGGCTGGAACAAATGAAGGCAGCAGAGTGAGAAATGAGCCAAAAGAGACCAATGGCACGGTCTCTATTCCCTTTTGTCTATCTCATGACTTTATCATCGCTAGCGGAGGACTCCGAGGGATTCTGACAGACGTAAAAAAAAAGTACCCCGTTAAACCAAATAACTAAACGAACAGAAAAATGTGCTCGAATTATGTGTACAATTCAATTTTATTAAGAAGGTTCATTTATAAAATGCATATACATTATTTGTGATCAAAATTGATAGCAACTCGCTCCACTGGTTGAACGGTTTAAGGTGTCACTTTCGTATTAGGTTGGCCCGATGAATATGGGGAGATTGGGATTAAAATCTTGGTCGCCTCTACTGAATTTTTTTTAATAAATGGGTTCTCCCACTCCCTTTCCACGAATATACTTGCTTTCTCATACCTACCCCTCTAGAGGGATTATTATTCATTTGTATAAAGTGAGCAATTAGTAAGACTGTACTAATCGTACATCCTTTCCGTGGAGGCTATTTACATGTCCCGATGAGATGAGGGGGTGATGATGATGAGTATGAGGTTTTTGAACCAGAGTAAACTCTTAAACCTAACTTAAGCCTAATCAACCAAACCCTGGAAACCGTTGGAGTTATAGCCCTTTCGGGAAAAATACCCAAGGTACCAGCTGGGAATCGAACCCGTGACCCCTAGACTCGTAACCAGGTGCACTGACCACTACACCACGGGGCCGGCTATTTTATAGGTATGGAACTCAGACGGGTCCACTGCCTCAATACGGTCTACCGAGGGTTTACATTAAATCTCACTCTGACATACAGAACGGACAGAGGAATAATAGAACAAATAAACAAAGCCAAAACCAATACCGGGAAATTGTATCCTGTGTGAACTGACTAATGCGCGTTAGGGAGACAACCCTAACGTCATACATTCTTCAGTACTCGCTTTTTGCTACCCTCCAGCCGAATATGCGTGTCTCGTAGGGGACATATCAGTATATGTTTGCAAACTAGACCCTGTCTTGAAAAATAAATGCAGATTAATAACCGTCTTCTTGAAACCTCATGCAGCCCCTTGGCTTCTTCTTTAGTGCTGACTGACAGCTCACAGCTAACTTCTGACAGTCAACATTTAGGTATAGACCTAAATTATGACTGTCAGAAGTGACAGCTGCTAGACACATGTTTTTGCAGATCATATGGTTCGGTGTAGGGATACATAATTTGGTATGGTAACTTTTTAAAGCTGTCAGCTGTCAGACAGCACCAAAGAGGCCATGGGGCTACTGTATCAGCCTTGACTATGTTTATATGCTTACCTGAATTAACCCACCACAAGTAAGGTGGGAAGCACTTACTGTCCATTGCCGGATGAAGTAGGTTATCTCTCGACACCTTACCCCCCTTACACCAACACGAACAACCATTTGTTAGACTTAAGTCAAGGCGAACACTTATTAAGTCCACATGATTACCTGGCGGTCTAGGAGTAAGGTGTCGGACTTCTGTGCTGGGGTCCAGGGTCCAATTCTTGGTCCCGGCACAGATTTATCTAATTACCAAACCTTTCCTTCACCTCTGACTAGACGTGCATTAATCACAACTTGTGAATGTGTGGAATGCCAGGCCTCCACCGTGGTTCGGATCCTATGTTAAACTGTAGGTCCTCCATTTAATCTCACAATCACCCTAGCATTACACATTAGCGTAAGTGCGTACAACTCGAACGGATAGTAAGACGCTGTGATAATAATAATGATAATAATAATAATATTATTAATAATAATAATAACAATAATAATAAAACAATCCTACCAACTCCTATCCCCTACCCGGACTTGACCAAACAGCAACCGTCATAGTTCACCTACCAGGCGCAGTAGCTTGATTCACACACTCGTTGAAAAATAGAAAGCAGAATCTGCGCAGAAATTCACGCTGTAAAATGACCCATGATGCATTGCAACTCTTTAAAACAGCTGATAATCAACATATTGTATTTTATAATAGATTTACATATATTTTAGATCATTGTCCCGATGATTGTTTACAAATTATAACGCTGTGTCGTGGCACAATCCAATAAATCGATAAACGCGCTTCACATTGACGAGTTAATCAAATCCGATAAAAGCCAACGAAGATGCCTGCTTGATTTTGGATGTTGAGCGCATACGTTGTCAAATGCGCATGCGCAATGATTTGAGATGGTTGGTTCTGAGATTCAATTGGTTCTCCTGTGCCTAACATCTTGAGCAGAGCGGACAAAGTAAAGAATAGTTGAACTTCAGCTGAACAGCTCGCGCCGGAAAACTTGTGATTGGTTTAGAGCGCGTCACGTGACCACGTTTTTGTTCTGCATTAGTTTTTCGACGAACGTGTGAATCCACAGTAATACCTTAAACACACCTGTAAAAATCCCAAGGAAAAAAATAATCCTATTTATATCCGAGACCCAGTGCTTTCATTCAAATATATTAATTTTCACCGACTTTTTAAACTTATTAATATTAAAAACAAATATAATTTACTTACAGCTGAATTTTACTAGTTTCATCTCATGAAGTAGAACCGGCACCTTAGCTCAGGCGGTAGCGTATTCGATCCCCGGCATGGCTGAATAATTTATAGTTGGTAAAATGTGGGTTTACACTTTCACAGTGATAAATTGACGCCCGGGAACTGGATGTTGTGCCTGTCCTAGTCTTAAGTTAGTGGAAAATATATGGCGTGAATAAAAAACTGACCCGGACCATAGGCTGGAAACAGTAATGGATGTAAGATAAATGTGTGCGGTGTTACGTAGGCCTACCATATTTTATTTTATAAAGTATTGGTTTGACTACTGGAACTGAAAATACATTAATCTTCAAGCAAAATAAGTCAAAAAATGACATAATATTGGTTAAAGGTTTGATAACAATTTGAACTCTTTTACGAGTGATAATAAATCCATTACCTTCTTTTAATATGATCCAAATACTCGAAATTGGTTTCAATGCTTCAAAAATAACTCTGTTATAACTGTTTAAAGCTAACTAAACATATACATGTTATCTGTTTCGGTGGCTGCATGGTCTCGGGCGTCACTTTCACATTAATCTGGAATGTTGATGACAGGGAGTTTAGGGCTCAAATCCTTCTCGAGTGTAATAAGGGTGCCTTTTTATAAATGATTTTGCACTCTTCCTCTCCCCGTGAATGCGGGTACACTTAATCTAAATTCGACCTCCCTAATCACTAGTTCATTAGCATGATTAGTACATGTAAGACGTGGTGGTAAAAAAATCTAATTATTACTTTTTTTTTGGTCAAGCTAAGATAACCTTTTAGGAAATAGTGAGTACCTAAATTATGGTGGTTGTAAAACTTTTATTTTGAACATTCAATAATGAATATATTGAGGGAAAGGGTTCAGATAATTCACAGTTTATTTAATTCAAATGCTACCACACAGTTTCTAACAATAAAATAAAATCAACACACAGAACTTATTTAATTTAATTCTAAATCTGGATAATCTATTTAATTTTTGTAAATCAACTTGTTTTATCATCGCTTCTCACTGCTCGATCGGGCTACACGCATATACACAAATTACGCTAATGTGTTGGACACGAGGAAAGTTGAATTTAAAGTAAGTTTACCCGCGTTTGTGTGGAAAGAGAACGGAAAATAATTTAAGAAAAACCACCCTCAGTACATCCGACCGGGATTCGAAAAGCAATCTCCCTCTCATCGGTAGTCTAGTTTATTGCGAGAGTGACGCCTTAGAGCGTGCGACCACCGAATCGGGTGTAAATCTATTTAAATTGAAATAGTGTTGGAAGTATTTATTTAGGTCTTAAATAATCTCAAATAGATTGTAGAAATGTTTCACCAAAACACAGGTACGTTTTATTTGTAATAGCGATGAAATGGTTGGACAGTTTTTGTTTTGGCAAATACATTTTTTGTGTTCACCGTTTATTACTACAGGTTCGGGGTATCTGACTATCTACACAAATTCGGAAGGTAGAAGGAAGGTAGAAGGAAGGTAGTGTGAAGAGGAACTGAAGTAGAGTGGGGTATCATCTAGGGGAAAAAAAAAGCCGAAACAAATTAGGAAAAGAAGAGAAGCATTTATTTCCTTCCCCTGATATATATTTACCCACTCTAGATTGGTTTTAATCATCTGATATTTTCGAAAATGAAGTTGAAAGTAAGCCCTCCATAAAAAATAAAAAATAAAAAAGGAAATGTGCAAGTTTTGTCAATTTATATATTTATTCTAAAGCTATATTTTGGTGAGGGTTTGCTTTAGTTGTAAACAGCTATACTTTTTTTTTTTTTTACTTTTCACATGTTCGCTTCCAGTAACCCGATTTGCATGCTTTCAAGAGTCGATGTTCCCCCGCCCCCCTTTCCCATATACACATAAANATGTATATATATATATATATATATGTATATATGTGTGTAAGTATGTATGTGGGTATGTATGTATATCTGTATGTGTGTATGTATGTATGTATGTATATGTGGGTATTTATACACTAGCCCCACGGCTTCTTTGGTGCTGACTGACAACTTTGAAACGTTACCAGACCAAATTATGTATACCTACGCCAGACCAAATGATCTGTAAAAACATGTGTTTAGCAGCTGTCACTTCTGACGGCCAAAATTTAGGTATATACCTAAATGTTGACTGTCAGAAGTTAGCTGTGATCTGTCAGTCAGCACCAAAGAAGCCGTGGGGCTAGTGTATAAATACCCACATATACATACATACATACATACACACATACAGATATACATACATACCCACATACATACTTACACACATATATACATATATATATATATATATATACATTCACATCCATACACATACAAAATACACACACATACACATAAACACTTTTTTTTACTCGCTTCGGTGACCGCATGGTCTAACGCGATATTCTCGGGATAGACTTGACTGCCGATGACGGGGAGATCGAGGTTCAATCACAGTCGTATGTACTGAGGGTGGTTTCTCCTAAATAGTTTACCACTCTCCCTCCACACAAATTTGGTTACACTACGTCTACATTTAATCTTCCTAATCTCTAAGACATTAGAATAATTAGTACATAACCCGAACAGGTAATAAGACGTGGTTCTAAAAATAAAATAATTTATCTTTCGTTACATTTGGGAGATGGACGCATTCAATTTCAACTACCATCAATAAGAACCCCCTGATGGCTTATAAACACATTTATTTCTCCCTAAAACAGCTTATTTTATGTTTTTATTTTGTAGCTGCACCCTCCTGGGAAAATAATCTTACTGCCACTGATTACGGAATTTGCTGTGAAGCACTCTCTTTTTACAAAATCCATAAAAGGAAGAGTGACATACCTGACTCGGTGCTTAACGCACTAGTTTCGTGTTGAGCTAGAGTGCCGAGGACGGGAAGATTTAAGCTCAAATCTCGCTTGGGTGAACTGGGAGGTTTTTTTTCCTAAATGGTTTTCCACTCTACCTCCACGCAAGTACGGGTTCCCTTCCTCTATATTAAACCTTCTAAATTTCTTAACTATCAGTGTAATTAGTACTTAAGCGTATAGCCTGAACGGATAATAAAACGCGGTGCTAAATTTTACTAAGCGCGACATCTAAACATATAAAAACAACGGGATCAGTGAAAGGACATGTTTGAAAAATAAGTGGGTCCTTGCTAACTATTATTATCATAATCACCACGTCTTACTACCCATTCGGGAAATACACCCTTACTCTAATGTGTAATGGTAGGGTGGTTGTGAGATGAAATGGGGGACCTACAGTTTAACGTGGAATCCGAACCACGGTGGAGGCCTGGCATTCCACACATTCACAAGTTGTGATTAATACACGTCTTGTCAGAGGTCAAGGAAGAGTTTGGTGATCAGATAAATCTGGGTCGGGACCAAGTATTGAACCCTGGACCCCAAACAGAAGTCCGACACCCTACCCCTAGACCGCCAGGTCACCTGTGTGTTATTTAGAAATGTCTCAGGATATTAAATGATTATTAAATTGACTTATGTACTCTTGTATTATAAACAATTTTTTACTTTCTCGCTATCTTACAGGTATAGAGAGTATTGTGATCGTCACAAAATTGGAACTCGAAATTTGATGAATCTCGACAGTTTTTGAATTTCCGTCTGTCTGTCTCTCCGACTAGAGGCTTAACTATTTTATTAATCGAGTTAAAGCTTGGTGTCTAGGGTTTTCATAGGGTTGCCCCGACAGATTTTTGGAGTTGGATATCTAACCCTAAAATTATGGGTAGCTTACTGAAGGGCGGAAAGGTAAAAGGTTGATTTTCTTAAAATTGTGTCTGACGATTTTAATTAAATTTCATTTTTAAACATTTATAAATATTCTAAACAAAATGGATACTCTCAATATTTTGGCAAAATTACTTTAAGTGCTCTGGACTGGTGAGTAAATTATAATTTTTTATCATATCTTCGAAATTATTTGAAATATGAAATTAATTATCATTACAAATATATGTAGATCTATTTATAATACAAATATTTTATTCGAATCATATTTTTATAAAACCAATAACTTTCAAGCTATTCGAAAATATTTATATTTTCTAGCTTTTCGAACACAAAAGGTAAAGTATTGCGACCGTAAAAAAAAATCCAACCTGAAATGTTGATGAATTTCGACGTCTCATAACCCCCCAAAACCTAAAAAGTGGTTTTTGCAATGCTGTCTGTCTGTGTAAATATAAAATTAAGAATAGAGAGCGAAAAGAGAAAAATCAATTTTTTAAAAATCGGCTCAAACGATTTTGAATAAAATTTGTATCTAGGCGTTGATTGAGATTATAAATAAATTAGCTATTTTCATTTTACAATGAAAATGACTTTTAGGGTACTTTAACAAAGCGGAAATTTCGGTATCTCCGCAAATGTTTGAGTTACTAAATAACTTATCATTGCAAAGTTGTAGAACTATTAAAAATAAAAAAGTTTTATATGAAATATGTTTTTATAAATCCAACAGTTTTTGAGATATTGGCAAATACATTAATACAATTTTGTGAGCTTTAGTTGTAAAGAGATACTAATTAAGTTTCAACGTAATAATTCTCCAATGCCAAAGAGTAATTAAATATAAGTAATTCTCTCAAAAAGTTTATGTTTTTTTAAACCTCTTAGGAGAAATGTTTGTACAACAATGATATATATCCTTTTTAGACTCAATAGTCAATATTTACATTTTTATTGGTTAAAATTTATAAATGAGGAATTTAATAGCAATGCGATGGCATAAAGATGTGCAACACCTAATAAAACGTCGATAATTTTAACTGGAAGATGACATTTTAATACGCAGTGTTAACCCTTGTGGACCCAATATTAATCTTTTTATTGGTACAAACATACAAATGAATACATTAATTTTTTTTAAATAAAATTGTAAAATTTAAAATCTTGACTCAAAAAATGTTTTACACAAATATAGTGCAATTTATGCTTGGGTTTGCTAGTGTATATTATTTCGTTTCACATATATTACGAGTTTTGTGTAAATATCTCAATTTTTAAACAATAGAGTGAGAAAGTCCGTGCGGAGCTCCGTACCATTTATTATTAAACATGCTACAGCTTGTCTCGGAAATCGGGTCTTGATTGCTATGCTCTTTGGTAAACAGATATGTTACTTTATTTTCAATATGTTCAGTAATATTAAAATTATTATTCGGTTTATGCTTTTTGGTGAAATGTGATTTTTTTTTTCCAAATCAATCTCCTGCAACAATTTCTATTAGTTAATTTCATTCACTTTACGTGTTTTAAGTAAGAGTATCCATTTTTAGATAAAGGAGAAAGTATGTTCAATGCACCGTCTTCACTTCTACGTAAATTTGGTAAATTTCCTTTGAATTCTACCTTCCTCATCCTTATACCATGGACGTAAATTTTATTCAAATAACCTGGTATGGACATTAAGAGGCAGAGAACGTAATAAAAAATCTTAATTATTAAAGAACTTAATTATAAAATAGATCCATATAGCTGTTCCAATTGTTTGAAAAAGTTTCCTTAGTAATTTGCAAGCCACAGATTTTACACGCAACACGTAATTTGGTCGTAGTAGATCAATTAATGAATGTGTGTGTTTGTGTGTGTGTAGGGTCTGGTCCGCTAATTTGATTACGTCCTTTTGTACTGACACCATACATCGCGGTCCAGCCGCAAAAAAAAACTAACAAAAAACCGCAGCCCATTATTTTAAACGGACAGGAAGACATGCTCGCCGCCAAAAATGTACTGGGTTGTGGTTAGATGAGGCTTAGCAGCTCTTTAGTTTGACATTGACACTCGTTGTTGTGATAGTTAGTGACAATGGGCTTATCACGCTACGAAAGTCTGGGAAGTCTAGTCAACTGCTCCTGTGTCGGGTGTGAATAACCAACCATGCAACAATACTACCGTGACGTCATTTGAAACACTACCTAATAAACCACGCATGCGTAGTTACTTCCTTCACGTTAGCCACAGCCATGTGACGTCATTTGATAGATTGAACATTCGTGCGAACTTTACTATACCTTGATTTTCTTATAAATGGGCAGTATTTCGGAAAATACAAAACCTATTTGTTTGCGGTTAACATTTATATTATTTTACTATACTATTAATGTTATTTTATTGACCGAGAGTAACGAGGTTCTATTTTAACTTTACCATTTTACCTTTTGTTTGTCTGTCCGATATGTGTTCCACTATAAAATGTCAAATTAGTGGACCACTTTTAACGAAATTTGGACAGAGACATTTTTTGAACTTCTAAAAGGTATGTACATGGTTTTTAGATCCGTTTATTTGTTTCTAAATGGCGGCCCCTTAGAAATCTGTTTGTTTGTTCCACGATAGCTGTCAAGTGTGTGAACCAATTTCTACGAAATTTCGGGGACATTCTTAGAACCTTGGTTGAACGATATACGTACATATATTTTCAATCTGGTTATCTGATTTAATATAGAAACCACTCAAAATGTTTTCCGTTTTTTAGTTCATTTATAGTGATTTGAATTTAAAATTCTAAATAATAAATCGAGTACTTAAGGCGTTAAATTGATGTGCGACCATCATGTCCATATGCTCCGTTATAACCACGGACCGTAGTTGGGAAATACTTTAAATATAGTGCAGGAAAATGAATACACGTTTCCTTACATGCCCCTGCTCCCTAGAGTGCGTGAAAATGAATACATGCTTCCTTACATGCTTTTGTTCCCTTGTAGTCTTGCGGTTCTTGGAGATGATTACTAGTTTGTTTGTTTCTAGAAAGTTCATAACTTATAACTGCTTCGGTGGTCACAAAGTTTGAGAAGTTAACCTTGAAATAGACATCTAACACCTTAGCTCAGTTTGTGGCATACTTGTCTAGTGAGCTAAGGGTTCGGGGCTCAATTCCCGGAGTAGTTTAAATTTTTTTAAATTAATAAATTGTGGTTTCCCCTTTCATAGGGGGCGGGATGCTATGTAGAATCTAGATTTAAGTTAATTTATAAATCTTGTATTGAAATCAGATCGTACACGTATAATCTCTCAAATTAAAATTAAATGTTAAATTGAGGAACTAAAATGTATAGAGTATAGATCAAGATTAAATCTAATTTTTATTTGGACACACTAACTGTCCAACTCTAACGATAATATTATTGGTACGTTTAACACAGGGTTCTAATAAAATACTTGAGTTTGCGTCGGTGGCCGTTTGGTCTAAGCCGCCACTCTCACAATAGTCAGGACTACTGATGACGGGGAGCTAGGGGTACGAATCTTGGCATAGTGTATATAGTTTTTTTCCCCCTGAATGGCTTGACACTCTTTCTCCACGCAAATGTGGGTACACTTCTCCTAAATTAATAATATTTTATATGTTTAAATGGACCCTCTCTAAAGAAGCACATCATTTTCCTAGGGGGTGGGGGTGGGGGGTCTGTACCCACCGACTCCACCACTTCTACGCCCCTGGAAAGTCACATCTTTGGAAATTCACCTCCTGTGCAACAATACGGGATTCTAGCCAGGTCAAAATTTGACCTCCCTTGCCGAGTCGTAGTGTCAAACCACTGCACAAACCTTACAGGTGTCAGTGAGCTTAAAACCCATCCTGGGCTCAGAACTATACACTACACGAGATTAAATACAAATTAATTATATTTACATCCCTACTAATATAACGTGGGTGTGTATGTATGTGCGGTTTTTAATGCATGATATATCTGTCGTCTACACTTCATGTATCTGTTTTTGAAAACTTAATCAGTTACTACATTGCTATTATGATCAAAATAAAGAATATCACATTAAAAATAAATAAAATGGAATGAATCTACGTATATTAAAACATCAGTTGGATCCATCTGAATACATTCTATTTTACTAGTCTGTGGATATTTCTTTGCCGATTTTAATGCGGTTGTTTCGTTTAACTTTCTTTCTATTTTTATACCACAAAGAATCCTTTTATTGTGAAGTCTAGACAATTTTTAGAATGCTATGAACAAAAAAGAGTTTTTTGTTTAGATGATCATTTATACGAATCCTACGAGAAAAGAGTGACAAAAAAACACCCCGTTTATCTTTATTAGAGTATGACAAATATTTGAAATGTGAAATTTAATCATAAAAGTTTTAAAAGTATTTTAATGTATTTTAATGATACTATTTCAGGATACTTGAAACAAGATTTACAAAGAGTTTATCGACCGTAACTTTGGTTTAATAGCTGGAATTTTTGTTTGGTTTTTATATCGTTTAATTATGTGAGCTACGATTCTGTAACCACAAATTCAATTTACTTTTGATGTGCCATAGCTGTGGCCATCCAATGTGAAACGAGGTTTAACGTAAAATCCGCAAAAAGTCTGTAGTTTGATCCTCGAGAAAACGTAACTATCATTAATTGAATACCTTCAAACATTTGAGAAATGGAAAGGGAGGAGGTATCACAGTCCAATTTTAATAAGAAGAGCCTTAATGAAAATACAAACTTACCATTTTACTATATTATTAGTGTTATTTTATAAATATAGATACTTGTTTGTTTTATTGAAAATGACAGCATCAGATAATATGACGACATATGAATACGTGAAAGTAGAGCTAGTTACTTTTATAGCTGGTGACCTGGTGGTCTAGGGAAGGTGTCAGACTTTTGTGCTGGCGGCAGGGGTCAATCCTTGGTCCCGGCACAGATTTGTCTGATTACCAAACCCTTCCTTCACCTCTGACAAGACATCTTGGGAATGTGGGGAATACCAGGCCTCCACCGTGGTTCGGATCCCACGTTAAACTGTAGGTCCTCCATTTCATCTCACAATCACCCTACCATTACACATTAGCGTAAGTGCGTATAACCCGAACGGTTAGTAAGACGCTGTGCTAATAATAATAATAACAATGATAATAATGATAATAATACTTTTATAGCTGTGAGACCCGCCTCGGTGGCGTAGTTGGCTAACAAGTTTGTCGTGTTGAGCTCGACTGCTAAGGACGGGGAGATCGAGGTTCGAATCTCGGTCGGGTGAACTGAGGGTGGTTTTTTCTAAATGGGTTTCCACTCTCCCTCCACGCAAATGCGGGTTCACTTCCTCTAATTCAACCTTCCCAATTCCTAATTCATTAGAGTAATTAGTACCTAAAGCGTATAACCCGAATGGGTAGTAAGACGCGGTGCTAAATATTATTATTATAGCTGTCAGATAAGACCCTTCCTATGAAAAATGGGAGTTTTTTTTGCGCTATAAAATACCATATTTTAGAACAAACATCACCTTTACAATCACTTAGGCCAGTTTTATGTTGACAGTGAGGTAAGAGGGTTCGATTCCCAACAGGGTGTATGTGGGGGATTTTTCTTAAATGATTCTCCCGATTCACCGCCATACAAATGCGGTTACATTTTATCTAGTTTGGAAGGGTGGTATAACGCAGTACAGAAAACCTTGACATTTTATATCGATTCTCATCTGTTATAAGCCCATATTTCTCATTTCTACTAAATTTATTTCAACATATAACAATCAATAAAACATTAATCAGCATCATTTTGTACCAAGGTCTTGATTCAATTTAGTCAAGAAACCCCATAATATTAACTTTATTTAATAACTTTCATCACCAAACTCAATTTCCTGTGAAAAAGTTAATGAATTACCGGGAAAGTGTCTAATGAAATGAAATTTAGTTACGTACTGATTTGGTTAGAAGAAACCTTTTGATATTTAAGTTACTAAGATAACTTTCCAATATATTTTTCTTACTACCGAGTATTATTACCTGTAGAGGTTATGAGCATATATGATAATTACTATAATAGTGTAAGGATGATGATGAAATCAATTTAGAGGTAATCTACCCGCATTTGAGTGGTAGGAGAGTGGGAACCATTTAGAAAAAATAACATCCTCAGTACAACCGACTGGGTTTTGAACCTCAATCTTCCCGTCACCAGCAGGCCAGTTTCATGTATTAATATGTAAAGCTATGAAATCTGTACACGGTACTTTTGTGAGCCCGTAGCCCCAAGCAGCCACCACCCTTAGCAATTTTATTATTATTATTTAGCATCCTGTCTTACTACCCGTACTACACTTAAGTACTAATTTCGCCAATATATTAGTAATTGGTAAGGTTGAATTTAGAGGAAGTGAACCCACATTTACGTGGAGGGAGAGTGAAAAAGCATTTATGAAAAGTCTCCCCTTGTTCACTCGACTGAGATTCGAACCTTGATCTCCTCGTACTTAGGAGTCTAGCTCAACAAGACTAGCGCGTTAGCCAACTATGCCACCGAGGCTGGCCCTTATCAATTATTATAGTGCCAACATTTACGGATATAGGGTGTCACGTGGTCAGCACAATGAACCTTCCAGTTGTTAATCTCAGTTTTCAAAACTAGAGATACTACTGATTTGTTCCAACAACTCCTCATTTGTCCTCATGAGCTTGAGTCTGACCCCTTACAGACCCACTACTTCACAGATAAATTTTGGAAGCGCTGGAGATCGAGCCCGGAACCTCTGAATGTGTAACCAGGAACTCTGACCGCTAGATCCCAGGGGTGTGGATATTATCAATACCTATATTATTATTATTATTACTATTATTATTACTACTAACACCGCGTCTTACTAGCCGTTCAGGTTATACGCACTTACGCTAATGTGTAATGGTAGGGTGATTGTGAGATGAAATGGAGGACCTACAGTTTAACGTGGAATCCGAACCACGGTGGAGGCCTGGCATTCCCCACAATCACAAGATGTTTTGTCAGAGGTGAAGGAAGGGTTTGGTAATCAGATAAATCTGTGCCGGGACCGAGGATTGAACCCCGGCCACCAGCACAGAAGTCTGACACCTTACCCCTAGACCGCCAGGTCACTCAATACCTATAAAATAACACAAATAATATAGTAAAATGTTATCAATATTGATTGTAAAAAACGGTTCTTCCAGCCAAAATAAGGCTATGCTTATCTATAGACCAATTTGTGAAACTAATTTGTAAGGAAACTCTACTAAAGATCGTCTTTTCGACCAAACATATAATTTAAGGACAATATCCATGCCTGCCGGTTTCCTATAAGCTATAAACATATAATGTTGGCCAGTAGGTACCGCCTCTTAATACCCATCCGGGCTATCCGCATATTTACACTAATGGAATAGGGAATGTGGAATTAAAATAAAATTTACCCGAGTTGGGGTGTAGGGATTGTTGGAAACCATTTTGATAAATACTTCCTCAGGAACTTTCGACCAGGATTTGAACTTGGACCTCCCCGTCATCGGTAATCTAGTATATTGTCAGTGTAACGTCTTAGACCGTACTACCAACTACGCGCGTCCTGTGACAAGCTAATGAGATCGATGAATTGACATTAGGTTTAAAAAATATGTTACAAACATGATCTAACAGCAATAGGATGGTCCATTAAAGATAATATTTTTAATAACTCATTAATAAATAGATTACAAATGAGGTAGCAATCAATACTGATTTGTTTTTGCATCGTAGCATACTACCCGTCCATGCTATCAGTATGATTTACAATTATAGGGTAGGAAATAGAAAGGTGGAATTTGAATTAAATGCACCCACATTTACGTAAAAGGAGAGTGAGAAACCACCTCGACCAATAATCGAACCTCTAATTCAATATCAACGACAAACCAAACCAGAGGGGGCCAACGCCTTAACTCACTTGCCCATCGATGCAGGTACCAAACCACTATTTATCTATTAAATAAAATTAATTACTACCAACTTTGGTGGTCGCATGGTCTAAGGCATCACTTTTGCAATATATTGGACTACTTATGACTGGGATATCGGGGTTTGATCCCGGTCTGGTGTACTGAGATTTTTTCCTAAATTGTTTTCCACTCCTACACGCAAATGTGGGTGTACTTTATTTAAATTTAAACTTCCTGATCCCTAACACATTAGTAATTAGTACATAAGAGTGTAACTCGAACGGGTAGTAAGACGTGGTGATAAAAATAAACTGGTTGAGTCGACATTAACGAGAAAAAATTAAATATTTGATATGTTATAACGTCTAATTTATAAATCGAAAGTCAAAAATAATGTTCCAGTTTCCTAGAAAAATATAGAATAAATAAAAAATAATTTTATCATCCAAGAAAATGAAACATCCTATATTTTTTTTATACCTCTCATATTTTTACTTTCTCGCTATCTTACAGATAGAGAAAGTATTGTGATCGTCAAAAAAAATCGAACTCAAGATTTTGATGAAGCTTAACGTTTCATCACCTCCCGAATTCAAAAAAGTTGTTTTTGACTTTCCGTCTGTCTGTCTGTACCTCCAACTAGAGCCTAAACTATTATACCGATCAGACTAAAACTTTGTATCTAAGGTTTTCATAACGTTGCCCCGAGGTGTTTTTGGAATTGGAAATCTAACTTTAAAATTAACGCTAGTTTACTGAAGGGCAAAAAGAGAAAAAGTTGATTTTCTCAAAATATACTTTAACGATTTTGATTAAAATTCGTATCTAAGTGTTGATTAAGATTATAAATAAATAAACTGGCTATTTTCATTTTACCATGAAAATGAATTTTAGGGTACTTTACAGAAGCAGAAACTTCCGTATCTCCGCAACTATTTGAATTAATAAATAAATTATCATTGCAAAATTGTAGTACTATTAAAAATAAAAAACTTTTATATGAAATATATTTTTATAAGTCCAACAATTTCTGAGATATTGGCAAATATAATGATACAATTGTGTGATCTTTAGATATACTACTTAAGTTTTAACGCAATAATTCTCCAATGCCATAATATTAGTAAGTCTCTAAAAGTTTATGTTGTTTTTTCTTATACCTCTTAGGAGAAATATTTGTACAACAATGATCTATATCCATTTTAGACTCAATAATTAATATTTACATTTTTGATTGGTCAAAATTTATAAATGAGGAATTTAATAGCAATGCGATGGCATGAAAATTTGCAACACCAAATAAAATGTCGAAAATTTTAACAGGAAGTTGAAATTTTAATACGAAGTGTTGACCCTTGTGGACCCAACATTGATATTTTTTTATCGGTCCAAACATACAAATGAAGACAATAATTCTTTAAAAACAAAATTTTAAAATTTAAAACCGGTACTAAAAAAAGTTTTACATAAGTAAAGCGCAATTTATGCTTGGGTTTGCTAGTGTACATTATTTCGTTTCAAATATATTACGAGTTTTGAGTAAATATCTCCATTTTCAAACAATAGAGCGAGAAAGTCCATGCGTAGTTCCATACCATTTATTTCTTAATTGATAGTTAACGAACAGGAAGGCCAATAATTCAACGCTCGTTAGCATTGGAAAAAACCCAAAAAATCTAAAAAACCAAAAGCGTCAACGTCTTTACAATTTGAAACAAAAACAATAAATATATATTTAACGTTTGTAGTAAATCTCTTGTAAATGTGAGAGTTGAGAGAGAGAGAGAGAGAGTAGTTAGCTCTCGCCCATCAATGTTCATTTGAGCGTGTTCGTGAGAGGAGGGGGGGGGGGGGGTGCGCTA
>CABFVX010002590.1:44056-62684 GCA_902151425.1 Timema shepardi | reverse complement strand
ATATATATATATATATATATAAACTGACCACGTCCTACTACTCGTTCGGGCTATACGATCATGTACTACTAATTAAGCTAATGGTTTTAGGGATTAACATGGCTATATTTAGAGGAAATGTACTCGCATTTGAGTGGATTTTTTTAAATAAACACCCTTAGTACAACCGAACGAGATTAGAACCTTAATCCACACGTCATAGGTAGTCTAGTCCAACACGAGAGTAGAGCGTTAGACCATGCGGCCACAGAAGCGGGCTTTTATTATATTAATTTCAATGCATCAAATCAAGTAAGAAATGACAGATTAGGATAAGAATTGTTACACTGTAGGATGTTTCAAATTATATAAAAACACTACAATTCGCTTTGTATGACATGGGATGAAATAAATGGGTTCAAGCAGTCAACATAAAGAAAGTAAATCTATCATTTTCCTTTTCATTAATCCTGACTTTTTTTTCAAAGATGAGTAAAACTAGGAAATAGGTCAAGAGATCAATATTTTTTTTGTTTTTATTGATATAACCAGACCCTGAAAACATTAAGTTTACAGTCCTTACAAGGCATGTCCGGTCATCTAAACCCAATTTTACGTCAGAAGTTATTTTAACTTTCTATGAATTGTACGAGTATTCTCAACATTTTATTTTTTATTTATTTGAGGTATTTAAAGTTTACATTCTCAACCGACTGTTTATATTGACATACAAGAATTTCTATTAGCGAGAACAAAAAGACCTACCCCGTTTTCCAGGAAAGGGTATTTTCACATACCTTCCAGGGTTGTTTTACACGCCACAATCTACACGGGACCAACAGATTTACTTCCCCTCCGAAGGAAGTCGTGCTTCGGATTTTTATAGCTCAAGAAAAATCCATCAAACCCGGACGGGTTTGAACCCAGGAATATCGACTCTTAAGGCGAGTATTTTACTCAAAGCCCACCGAGGTTGACTATTCTCAAAGGTCAGTGGACCTTTGTCATAATTAAGGCGGACATTGACCAATAGTTTTTTTTTTAAGTTAATAGAAAGAATTATGTTAAAACTAAGCAATATCCATAACCAATATTAAAAAAACCTTTTGAGATGACTAAATGCGAGTTTTACCAGTCGAGTTGGTTCAATATTGATATCAAGTGTTATCGACCAAGTAGTTCTGACCAGGGTGGTGTGTGTAAACGATTTTTAGTTGTTTTCCCATCATGTTGTTTTGAAATTGGTGCACCATTCTCAGCTAATTGGTTTATCCCAAACTATTTTTTTTTTAAGCGTTACCAAACCGATATCTGGTATCGTCTCAGTCATAAACACGCGTAACTGGCAGCAAAACCAGGAACGCTAAAACGCTCTGGTCTTAAACATAGATACCAGGTAAACCGCTAAAACACGCCTTACGTGTATTAGAAGATCAAATGGTAACAATTGAAGACGTCCTAAGAAGAGCGGGCGAGAAGAGAACCATTTTGGATGTTTTCTTCGGTGCGAAGCAAACTTGATCGGACACACCCTTGGGAGAAACTGTCTTCTGCACGATGTCGTAGAAGGAAAGGTTGAGGGAAAGAGGAGCTTAGGAAGAAGTGGGATTCAAATATTGGATGACTTGAAGTAAAGAAGAAAATTCTGGAAGCTGAAGGAGGAGGCAGAGGACAGGACGCAATGGCGGTCTAAGTTCACTGACAAAAGCAATGGGCCTGTTATAAGAGAGAACATCTAATAATAATAATAATAATAATAATAATAATAATAATAATAAATATAATAATTTCAATTTCCTTAATTATAGTGCTGGACAACAGTCGTAAGACCTATAACAGGCCAGCACTGAAAGTACACCAGTACCTTACAAATACATATATTCACACGAGAAAATAAGGTAAACAAAAATGGATAAATAATGTTATATAATGATTAATAGTTACAAAAAAAAGTAATTAATAATGATAATAATACAAAAAAGCAATAATAACAAAAAACTAAAGAGTGGTTAAAAGCAGTAACAATATGCAAAAAAATAAATCAAAATATTGTAGAATTTAGATATTATAGGCAGAACCTCTTAGTGATAAATTATTGATAAAGGATTTCCTTAAATAACTCTCTGAGTTTAGCTTTTCTTTTATGATAGAAGTCGAATTCGACAAATCTAGAATCGGCGCTATGGTTACAAAGACCTATAGGGTTCACCTTATATGAGCTATTGAGAAAAAATAATTTTGGATTACGAGAAGCCCGAGAAGGAATATGAATGATAATAATAATAATAATAATAATAATAATAATATAAATAACTACAATAGAATTAAATTACTGCAAACGTATTTAATGAAGCAATATTTTATTTATTTTGGGCCCAAAATGTTTATTTATCATAAAAAAACTGATAAAATAAAAACTCTTACTCTTGTTCACCCCTTAAGAAATACTACAATAAGATTTCTATTCCTTCTTGTTAACAGCACCCTTGAAGAATTATTTTCAATGTGTTTATTTTTCATCCCCACGAATATTCTCCCTCTAAATATTGACCAAACTTTTTCTTTTCTTTTTAAATAAACAGTGAGAAATGTTGGCTGATTTCTTCTTCTTACTTAGTCTCTTCATCTCTTGTTATCTCTCTTTGTTTGAACCTCCGCGCGCGGACAACAGTACTTCACTGCAACAATATCATTAAACGAAGAAGAAGAACAAGGCAACAAACTAAAGTTACATTTCTGAAAAAAAAAAGAAGAAGAAAGAGTGGGCCTTTTAACCATGGGCGTTACCCAGGGCGACGCAAGTCATCTCCTTGCTCTCTTGAGCCAAAAGATCCCCTCAGACCATTGGGCGCATGCGCGGCTGTTATAAACCCGGCAACCATCGACACGTCGAGATGTGGATGTCAGGCAGTCTTGCACCGACCGTCATCCTTCGCGCGTCCGACTCTTTACCGGGCGAGCTACCGGGGACGCGGCGTAAAAAACGATTGCTAGACGAGAATAGCGGTGTCAAGGTTGTGATCCCGGACAAAGACGATAGTGCTACTATATATTATATAGCTTAGATAGCGTACCAGAGTGTAGATGAATTCATCTGATTAAATCCTATAAAATGGAGGGAAACAAAAATAAAATAAAATAGGGTGAAAGTAAAATAACTTAAATACATTTCAATTATTAGTAATATAAACATAAACATATTCAGAATGTTCATATATTAATGAGACTACGCTATTTAATAGTTACTTAAACCAAATATATTGTGTGTTTCGTTAAATTTCAAATTTAAAAGTAATTTTAACTCTCAATAATATTTTAAATGCAGGTTTAGAATAAGATAGTTATGATAATATTAATAATAACAATACACATCTGTACATACCTGTGCTAAATTTAATTTAAATTTGTTTTAAGAAGACAGTATTTTTATGCAGCTAAGTTTTGCAGTTATTATTCCGTTGTATGTCAATAACGTATAAAAATTGAGAGCTAATTCTATTAATAAATAAGGTCACAGAGCTCGTGCAAGGTAAATATATTTCACATTTAAGACTCCAATAATCAATCGCCAATATAAATATATATATTTCTAAAACAACTAATAGAATAATTCAAATGATGCTACTGAAGTTAGATGAACAAGTAATTACCTTAATTTATTTAAGGCGGGAACGTAAAAATCAAATACACATAATTCATATTAGAAATTGTAGTTACTCTTTAATTTCACACGATTGTGTTTACAATTCAAGATAAATATAATAAAGATATAAATAAAACTTAAATAAGATTACTGATAATGCATTTGAAATAAGTTGAAAGAATTTTAAACATTTTTCCTTAAATTAAAATAACATAAGTTTAGGAAAGTATTGAAAATTTCTTGAATGCTTGTAAAGCTATTAAATTGAAATATGATCAAAAATATCAGATGAATTTTATTTTGTGAGTCGGAATGAAAAATAGCAAACAACCATATATCTGTATTTTTTCTATATTTATATATATATATATATATATATATGTTCTTATATGAATAAATTATCACTAAAATATATTTAACGTGATACACAAACAATAACTTCTAATTTAACTATTTTCAAGGCAAATCATTATTTTAACAAATCTCGTAATTTGGGTATCTGAGAAAGTCCCATCGCTGATATGGTGTCATTTAATGGCATTTAGAAATATTTATTTTCGTCAACTCAGTAAATAAAAATACATACACACATATATATATATATATATGCCAAGCGTTGGCTATTTTAAAGTTTTAAGGCACAACTTAATCTCGCTTTTGTTTTACGTCGGGGAAATTTTAACACTTTTTCATCAAGTTTGGTACAACATAGTCAAAATATTTGTACACGCGATTGGATGGATGTTATCGTAACGATTGAAAAATTACCCGCCATTAATTGCGTACCTTGTACCTCTAAAAGGTTTTATTTACAAACAAACATTTTGATATAACCTAGAAATACAGAGTAAACACGCATATTTACGTAACACTCCATGTATTACTAAGTAAAACTTATCGTGTACTTTCGCTTTTCAACTATCCATTCAACACAATAGGAAATATTTTAACAACATGCTATTTAAAGCTGCAAGACAAAATCTATTTCTGTAATTGAACCCCAACACAACTCATGTTACTTCCATCCCCGTTACCCCGAGTGCTTTGTGGTACTTGCAATAAGAGTTAAAGAACATTTTGAGATTATATCTTTCTTATATTTATTTTTAATTTCCTTCTACTTATTTGATATTAATCTTAGTCGTCCACGACATGTTTTGGTGTTATATAAAGATGTTACAGCGTCTTCAGGTCCTATTTATGATAAATATCCTATTCTTTTGAACACAACTTATCAGAGATTTTTGAAAATATGAATTTAACAGAATATCATATTTATCATAAATAAGACCTGAAGATGGCAACACATCCACTTATAAAACATTAAAAGAGTCTTAGAAGACTAAGGTTAATATCAAATAAGTAGAAAGGAATACAAATAATATAAAGAATATATCATTTTATGGTGACCTTGTGGTCTAGGGGTAAGGTGTCAGACTTCTGTGCTGGCGGCTGGGGGTTCAATCCTCGGGCCCGGCACAGATTTATCTGATTACCAAACCCTTCCTTCACCCCTGACTAGACATCTTGTGAATGTGTGGAATGCCAGGCCTCCACCGTGGTTCGGATTCCATCGTTAAACTGTAGGTCCTCCATTTCATCTCACAATCACCCTACCATTCCACGTTAGCGTAAGTGCGTATAACCCGAACGGGTAGTAAGACGCGGTGCTAATAATAATGATATAATTTTATCATTTATTACTCATTACTAAATCAATTATGAACATTATGAACTTTTTGTGAAGTTCAACTTTCGGATGAAGATTAGATTAAAGAGTTAATAAATAAAATGAGTGGTTCGGTGTTTTCTTAGTTAATTCCAGATGTATTAAATGCTGGAAAATACGATGTGGTCTTGTTTAACTGTTAGAGATGTGTTTGCATTAAATTAACTAAACAATTAATTTAAATCAGGACGTATAAGATACGAATACACATACACTATTTAGTTAATTGACAATCACACTTAATTCAGCCTTCTTTACTAAATTAATTACTTCCGAATAATTTAACTACGAAGTAGGTCCTATTAATTATAAGTGCAGGCATTAGGGGGGGGGGGGAGAGGATTCGCGGGTACATTGCCCTCCTGATCTCTTGCTGGGGGAGGGAGGGGATGGGTCAGTAGAGAAGGGAAAGTTTTAGGGAGAAAATATATTGCAATTTATTTGTAATTTTCGTGACCAATTAAATTGAAAAATCTTGATAATACCCGTCCTATATTTACATGGTTTAATATTTCCTAATATACACAAATAAATACGAGTCCCTAATATATTGTTTTGTTCCCATATATGAGAAAGGAAAAAAAATATGGTAGCCTATTTATAAGCAAACCTTTAATTCAAAACAGTTTTTATGTGGTTGTTTCCCTCTTCGTTGGCCGCATGGTTTAAGGTGTTATTCTGGCAGTAGACTAGACTGCGGATGACTCGGTTATTGGGATTAAAATCCCGGTCGTGTGCACTGAGGATGATTTTCTCAAAATTGTTTTCCACTCTAACTCCACACAAATGCGGTTACACCTCCTTTGAATTCAACCTTACTCATTCTTAGTCCATTAGCGTAATTAGTAGATAGCCGCTAACCCACACAGCTAATATTACTGTTAGGTTTTTATATTATAACTTGCTACCCGTCTCGTTGGTGTAGTTGGCTAACGCGCTAGTTTCGTGTTGAGCTAGACTGTCGAGGATAGGAAGATTGAGATTTGAATCTCATTCGGGAGAACTGGGGGTGGTTTTTCCTAAATGGTTTTCAATTCTTCCTTCGAGAAATTGCGGGTTCACTTCACCTATATTCAACCTTCCCAATTCCTAGCCCATTAGCGTAACTAGTACTTAAGCGTATAATCCGACCGGGTAGTAATATGTGGTGCTAACTATTATAAGTATTATAACTTTCTATAAAGTATTTGTTAATAAATTTGATATTAAATACCTTACCTCATTCTTAAAATCCAATCTGTTGGGATTCCTGATTAGGCTGGAAATAAATTACTCTCGGAATTTTGTTTGTGTGTTCAAGAATTAAGTCACTAATTGACTACGCGATGGTTCGTAAGTGTACTAACGAAGAAATGAGAGGAGAATATTACAATTTTCAAAAATTTCATTAGAATTATAAAGTCTCCAGTGGGGTACTTAAAGTTGAACTGTAATGCGTAAAGACGTAATTTTATCGAAAATAAAACTTGGAAGTTATTTATTTTTATCGCTGTGAGTTGGTTTAAAGTTTGTTTTGCATACATTTTCAAAATTGAACATATCTTAAGGGACAATCCGACGAAAATAAATGAGCCAAATTACGCTTTTATCCACGTCATACTATTTAAACATATGAAATGAACAATACTTTATTCAATTTCGCAAACGTTATAAGTTCTTGAGAGCTCAATGTGAACACTTGAAAACTTTTCAAATATATAACGATTCAATTTAACTCAGCATAACAGACTTTACTTTAACCCCTTATTTTCTTTAAATTCCAAACTAAAGTAGAAACTTACAAGATTATAAATGGAAACTGACGTTTAAAAGGGTTATATTTTCCTAATTTATCATTTATATGTATTAAAGTACCTCTTTTCCTACCATTTAAGTTCTAGAAAAAGTTTAAACATGGGTACTTTTGTTTAAATAATGTAAGCTACCAACGCTAATTACTTTTATATTTTCAATAAACGAGTGACATTGTAAGGTTGTATTTAGATAAGTCACCCGCCTCGGTGGCGTAGTTGGCTAACGCGCTAGTCGTGTTGAGCTCGACTGCTGAGGACGGGGAGATCAAGGTTCGAATCTCGGTCGGGTGAACTGGGGTGTGTGTGTGTTCCTAAATGGCTTAACACTCTCCCTCCATGCAGATGCGGTTTCACTTCCTCTAATTCAACCTTCACAATTCCTAATCAATTTGCGTAATTAGTACTTAAAGCGTATAACCCGAATCGGTAGTAAGACGCGGTGCTAAATAAATAATAATAATAATAATAATAATAATATTTATTTAAGTCACATTTAGAGCTAGAACTGCGCCTGTGTTTATTAAAATTTTTACACACCTAGAGAAATTACATAACTATTGTTTACATCAGGGTAGTCCAAAGATTTGTTTTATCCAAATGGCCAAATCTGACTGTAAGTTTACACTCAGGAGCAAGGATATATTTAGTAATCCCATCAACTTAATATAGGCTTACAAACAACACTTAATAAACAATTAGTTTAAATTCCGTGTTAATATTATTATCAGATGTTCTGTCTTATGACAGGCCAATTCCTTTTGCCAGTTAAGTTAAGCCACCAATGCACCCCCTCCTCTGCTTTCTCCTTCAGCTCCCAAAATTCTCTTCTTTCCTTCAAGTCAACCGGCATTTGAATCTTCCTTCTTCCTAAGCTCCTCTTTCCCTCAATTTTTCCTTCTATGACGTCTTGAAGAAGACACTTCCTCCTAAGGATGTGTCTGATCCAGTTTGCTTTGTACCGACGAATCACATACAAAATCGTTCGCTTCTCATCCACTCTTCTTAGGGCTTCTTCATTTGTCACTTGTTCAATTCTATTTTTATTTTTTAGAATTTCATAATTTACTGTTACACAATTTCTTTACTACACTCCTAAAAATAAATTATGAAATATACACGCATTCACAAAAAACTTAAAATATAAATATATATTTATACATATTTTTTTCATTAATAAAATTAATGTATAATAAAATGCATTAGTGGACTTATTAGATACATATTTACATTTTAATCATTAACTATTTTACATCTGCTAACGAGGGTTTCCTTTTAATTTTCCTCCAAGATACTACGAGGGCTACATTTTCAATGAGCGTGGACCACATTGGGCCCGTGGTTCACCATTTATACCACACTGGTCTGGATTATAGAAAGACATATACTGGCCTACACCATTTTCACATAATTTTAGAATGAAATAACTGGTATTGATGACCACGTGAACTTAAGCGTAAAAAAAGAATCTTCTTACTTGATTTAACGATGATGGAGAGGTTGGGGTTGGAATCTTGGTAATGTATGGGGTTTTCTAGATATTTTTCCAAACCTTCCTCACGCAAGTGCGGGTATATTTCCTTCAAATGCTACCTTCCTCATAACTACTTCGTCAGTGTTAATATGTGGATAGCTTGGATGGGTAGTAAGACTTGGCGAATAATTTTTTTATATATGTTAATTGTGACCTGGTGGTCTAGGGGTAAGGTGTCAGACTTCTATGCTGGTGGCCGGGGTTCAATCCTCGGTCCCGGCACAGATTTATTTGATTACTTAACCCTTCCTTCACCTCTGACAAGACATCTTGTGAATGTGGGGAATGCCAGGCCTCCGCCGTGGTTCGGATTCCACGTTAAACTGTAGGTCCTCCATTTCATCTCACAATCACCCTACCATTCATTACACATTAGCGTAAGTGCGTATAGCCCGAACGGGTAGTAAGACGCGGTGTTAATAATAATAATAATAATAATAATAATAATAATAATATGTTAATTTTATACAAACTTTTCTAGAGATTTAAAACATTTAACATTTTCATCTCCTAATCAGTGCTCTATAGCCCCATCATATTGCAATATATCTATATTTAAACGTCAATCACGTATTCAGAACCACCAGACACGTGATTTGACTCCTATAGTGGAATCACGGTAGAAAGGTAGGTTAAGGACTCGACCTACTTCCTGAAGGTGGTACTGTGGCATTAAAAAAAGTGAGAATGGCTGTTCTGAATCTTTAAAACCACTGTAAAAATATTCAACGACCTAAAAAAAAATGCAGTTGTGACCCCGTTAAAGATGACAATTTGTTTGAGGAAAGCTCACCTTTTCTCTCTCTATCAACATTTACTTTATATTCAGAACTGCAACAATCTGTATGAAAAGTAGTTGGGAATGAAATAACTTTAATTTAAAAAAATTATTTTTTAGTTACAAAATTTAAAGTAAAGTTTTTTTTTAGTATTAAGAAACATATTGCTACCCCTTTCCTTCATTTATGGTGAACCATATTTTGAAAGAACTGAAACGCTCTTAAATAATAAAGATGTTTTCTGAACGTTTGCAATGCGTCTAGAAAACGACCCCCTTAGTAAAATACATAATTTAATTAGGTAAACTTTAGAAAAAAAAATGGGACTATATAATTATTCATGTTTAATCGGAATCGATATTACTTCTCGTCAACCTCGGTGGTATTGGGGTAAAGTGTTCGCCTCAGGACACAATAATCCTGGGTTCAAACTCAGCCGGGGTCGACGGATTTTTCTTGAACGATATAGAATATTTGACACAACTTCCTTCAGAGGTGAAGTAAAGCCGTTGGTCCCGTGTCGATTGTGGCATGTAAAATAACCCTGGATGGTATGTGAAAATACCTTTCCTGGCAAAATTGGTAGGCTTTTTCACTCTCACTCATAGAAATTTCCATGTGCTGATATAATCAGTCATTTCAGAAAGTGTACGTTAAATACCTAAAATAAATTAAATATTTATATTATTTGTCAAAAGTAACAGCTTAAGGATATTAAATTTGATGTATGTTCTACTCGTATGATAATCTTATATTAGTTTTATAGATCTCAGATATTTACCTAGAGTCAGATTTCATAGGATGAGCGTTTTAGAAAATATAAACATATATTTTTGTGTCTCACATAGACAAATTTATTTTATAGGTATTGTTAATATCCATCAAAAGTGACAGCTGCAGTTCACATATCCTGACATATGACCAACTGTCAAATAAGATCCTTACTACGAAATTAGAATCATACCTACCGCCATATATGATTTCTCCTATACCCAATCATGATTCTCAGAAATTAAAGTACCAGTACCAGAAATTAAAGTACCAGTCTGTCCAACACGTATTAAAATCGATCCAAGTACCTCTGCACAGTCTGTCTTATTTCCTTGTAATAACAGTGAGCTGGTCTCATTAATGGTCAAAAATAGTCAAAGTGTTGAGCTCCAATATATAGGATGGGTCAGAAAGTGTTGACACGTTTGATAAAACTATATATTTACTATTTTAACTATAAAATGCATCAAATTAAAATTGAAACAACAACAAGGGATTAAAAATATTCTACTTAGTCTTGAATCTTTTTGTAACAATCTACTTAAGACGGCCACCATTATATGCAATGCATTGATGCATGCGTCTTGAATATTGACATAATTTTGCACAATTTATCTTTTTGAATTGCTTCCACTTCCACCACAATTCTATCTTTAAGTTCCCGAAATTGTTCTTGGGCGAGTCACGTAGACATGAATCTTTAACATACCCAACAAAATGAAGCCTGGAGCGGTTAAATCTGGTGAACACGATGGCCAGGCGATGTCCCCAAATCATGAAACGAGGTGCCCAAGAAACGTTTCGTGAAGCACTGCCATTGATGTTTGATATTTATGAACTCTGAACTACAACGTCAAGGGCCTATACGACAGCAATATGTGGTTCCAACAAGATGGGTGAAACGGCTCAGACAGCCTGAACATCAATGGAAATAGTTCATAAAATGTTTCCTGAGCACCTTGTTTCACCATTTGGGACTACCATGTTCACCACAATTAACAGTTCTGGACTGTTTTTTATTTTGGGGCATGCTATAGACTGATGTTTAAGCGACACGCCCAAGAACAATTCAGAAACTTGAAGAAATAATTGTGGTAGAAGTGGAAGCAATTCAAAAAGATAAATTGCGCAAAGTCATGTTAAGATTCCAAAAAATTTGCATACAACGATGTATTGCATATAATGATGACCATTTAAAAACACTATTTAAAAAAATAAATAATTCAAGGGTATGTAGAAAATTGTCAATATTTTGTTGTTATTTCAAGTTTAATTTGAAGCATTTAATAGTTGAAATAGTAGAGATAAAGATTTATTAAATGTGTCAACACTTTCTGCTCCATCTTGTACTTTGGTTAAAGTTCAGATGGGATCGAAATATACACTTCGCGTGGTGATGAAGTTGACGTAATACAAAATATTTCACTTTCACTTTAAATGCAGTTTCTGATGCTAAATTCTAAACTTGGGTCAAGTGTTTTCAAACAAATAAGTTTAGTGTAGACATTTTTTGTTTCATACAATTCTTTCTAAAGTGTTTTGAATCAATAAATACAATGTAAGGGTAGATATATTTGGTTAAATTTTACCCTTTGGTTAAGTTTTTCTTAGCACCGCATATTACTAACCGTTCGGGTTGTACACTTTTGTGCCAATTACGCTATAAGGTTATGAACGAGGAAGGTTGAATTTTATAAAAGTGCACCCGCATTTGCACGGAGAGCAAGATAGTGGTAAATCATTTAGGAAAAGCCACCTTCAGCTCAGCCGACAGCATCGAATCACGATCTCCCTATCATTGCCAGTCTAGTATATGGTGAAAGTAGTACCTTAGACCATGCAGCCACTGGAGTGGGTAGTTAAATAGTAAATATAATTGTTTTCATACCCAGGAATCAAACCAAGCTTCCTTAGGATAGTAATTAACCATTCTAATAACTTGTTCTCACCAATGGGAATTTGTAAAAAAAAAGAAGAGTATTTTAAGTCTATGGTTAAGGTGTCGGACTTCTGTGTTGCGGGTCTGGGTTTAAATCCTCTGTCCCGGCACAGATTTATTTGATAGTAAAACCCTTCATTCACCTCTGACAAGACATCTTGTGAATGTGGGGAATGCCGGGCCTCCACCGTGGGTCGGATCCCACGTTAAACTGTAGGTACTTTATTTAATCTAACAATCATCCTACCATTACACATTAGCGCAAGTGGGTATAACTCGAACGGGTAGTAAGACCCGGTGCTAATAAATAAATAAATAATAATAATTTAAGTTAATTGATCTCTTTGGGAAAAAGAGATAATTTTTTATTGATGTTTGAAAAAAAGTAGGCTAAATGTAATCAATTTATGTTCCTGGTTTGCAATTAAACCTTTATAAAAAATATTACCCCCAAAAGCTTACAAAACCACCAAAGGTTGGATCTAGACATACTTATAAAACGCATCAAAATCAATGTATTTTTTTAACACCACGTCTTACGTCCTTTCGGGTTGCACGATTATGTACTAATTCTGCTTATGTTTTTAGGGACTATTTAGGCTATATTTATAGCTAGTGTACCTGCATTTGCGTGGAGGAAGAGCAGGAAACCGATGTAGAATAAACACCTTCGGTGCAGTCGGTCGAGATTCGAACCCCGATCTCCCCGTCATCGGCAGTCTCGTTCACTGCGAGAGTAGCGCGTTAGACCACGCGGCCACCGTAGCTGGTGATAGATTGTCATTGGATTTACTATATAGTTTTGCGTTTGAAAGGGTAGCCCGTTCGAACACATAATCTAATCTGTTCTGTTTCGTCGGTTCGCCGAGCGTGTGAATCAACAGTAGCTACAAACAGTCTATGTTGGTAATTCTCTAGTCATGTTTCAATAAACTCTAACCTCAGCGAATACAAATCTAGTAAGCCGAGAAAGCAAGTTTGTTGTACTAAATGAGAAACCTTTAACTTCCTATTATTATTATTATTATTATTATTATTATTATTATTATTATTATTATTATTATTAGCAGCACCACGTCTTACTACCAGTTCGGGTTGTACGCACTTACGCTAATGTGTAATTGTAGGGTGATTGTCAGATGAAATGGAGGACCTACAGCTTAACGTGAGATCCGAACCACGGTGGAGGCCTGGCATTCCACACATTCACAAATTGTGATCGATACACGTCTTGTCGGAGCTGAAGTAAGGGTTTGGCAATAAGATAAATCTGTGCTGGGACCGAGGATTGAACCCCGAACCCCCAGCACATAAGTCCAACACCTAACCCCTAGACCACCAGGTCAACTTTTGGATTATTCGACCACTGAAGCGGGTTTTTTTATCTCGCTGTTTTAAGTCCAGCTAAATAATTTATTGGAGATAGATACACTAAACTCGTATTCCAATACATAAAGTTCAAAGGATTTGGGTCAAGGGTGCCATGCAACTCGAACTGGCGATTTGAAATAGCGACTCGACTTATTGTTAGTATTTATCGCATACAGTTGTTTGTGGAACGCTTTTTGTTGTGATAAGGTGATTTTTGTGTCCCATGTACACCCCAATAGCCTAACCTTTCCTTGAGGATTGGTAGTCTAAAGGTCCCTGGTTTAAATTACCGGCTTCACTAAAATCTATCCGTGAAGAAGAGGGTTTAGAATGCAGTCTTGTGAGGGCAAATAAGCAGATACTTTAATAAAAAAGTAGCAGCTCCACTTTGGAAAATTTAAATTAATGGGTGGATGGCTCGTTGTGCTGACTACATGGCACTCTCTATCCACAAATGTTGGCACTTTCATTAATAGAGGGTAAAAGGGGGAGGGGTCGGGAGGGTAAGTGCTCGGTCGTCATAACTCGCTTTTGAGCTCAAACAATGGATCTTTTTTTTTATTACCGTAAAACACAATTACCTGTATCATTGTGTTAGTTGGTTTGTGGAGGATTACTACGACATTTTTAATAATTTTAATGAGTACTGCAAAATCTTAATACTATAAACATTTTTTTTTAACATTCTATATAATGGTTTTGTTTCACTGGACGTCTTATTCCGTCACAAAGTGTTACATTTAATTAATAATAACTTTTCTTCTTTTTACACCCAAAATTAACATTAAATACGGAGTTATATTTCACATCGATCAAAGATAAACTGCTACAGTTGACACACAAGATATATTAAACTAGACCCTTCCCTCTCCCCCTCTCCCCCCGCATTATTTCCAAAATAAAATATAGCCTATGTTACTCGCTGATAATGTAGCTTTATATTGGTGAAATAATTTTTAAAATTGGTCCAGTAGTTTTTGAGTTTATCCATTACAAAAAACAACAACATAACGTCAAATATTTCCTCTTTATAATATTAGTGTAGATAATGAACTAGATTTATTGTAGGTATCTATTAATGGAGTTTAAGGGAACGCTAACTAAGGTCTGCATTTCTATAGTTTTTTACAGCAAAAATATTTATGGCTTCGGTAAATATATTTAATTTAAATTAATTGAAAAATGACACCTGGGCACTATGATCGAACCCGGTTCCTTTGTCTTAGTGCACCAATGAGCTAAACACCGAGTTATCGAAGAATCATCCCTTGCTCAAGGTCATTCTTCACTCATATTTTAAAACTCAGGGTCATTCTTCACTCATATTTTAAGTCTCAGGGTCATTATTCACTCTTATTTTAAGGTCTAGGTCATTCTTCACTCATATTTTAAGGCTCAGGGTAGTTATTCACTAATATTTTAAGGCTCAGGACAAATATCCACTCATATTTTAAGGCAGATTCTGTTATGGACGAGTGGAAATCGTCTGCTACATATGAGAGATCAATTAAAATTGCGTTATGCTACGAAGAATTAAATACAGCCAAATGTCTCGAATTTGTTTCCCGCATCCAGGTGTCATTTTTCAAATAATTTAAATTAATTCGGATTTGTTCTCCTCCACACGAACATTCTTGTATTTACAATGATGTGCAACCTGTGTCTTGATATTCATTAAACATAATTAGTTTAATTTTCTAGATAAACTAATATTAGTCCTTAACATAATGGTATTTAAAATAAATATTTTAAACTAAGAAAAAATGGTTTGGTTGAATTACGCAATGCTCATGAGCTATATTCAAAATTTGTTAAGCTTACCATGAGTCAAAATTTAAACTAAAGTATCTACTGTGTTTCTACCTGACTCTCTTCTGATCATGACGGTAGCGGGGAGAAGACAAAGGTGCGACTGAAATTAAAAATGGTTTAGCGGTTTTTATTGAATAATGACGTTAATAAAGATTATAAAAGAGTATAAAAATGTGATTAAGTCATGTTTGGTTAAATATATTTATTGTAATTGAGACCATCATGACAACAACCTTCACTATTATTATTATTATTATTATTATTATTATTATTATTATTATTAGCGCCGCGTCTTACTACCCGTTCGGGTTATACGCACTTACGCTAATGTGTAATGGTAGGGTGATAGTGAGATGAAATGGAGGACCTACAGTTTAAAGTGGGATCCGAACCATGGTGAAGGTCTGGCATTCCACACATTCACAAGTTGTGATTAATACACGTATTTTCAGAGTTGAAGGAAGGGTTTGGTAATCAGATAAATCTGTGCCGGGACCTAGGATTGAGCCCCGGACCCTCAACACAGAAGTCTAATACCTTACCCCTAGACCGCCAGGTCACCTCAGCACAACAACCTTCACTAATTTAAGGTGGTGGTCTGAGGAATGCGAGTTGCATTTTTTTTAATAGAAAAATATATTTTGGTCCAAAATAAAATAAAATAGTGTTCTAGTAGAAAGATAGTTTTAGTTTTCTTCACACGGTGATATCAACAGGTGTTGAATATTTGCCATGAGTATAACGGTATTAGATAAGAAACTTTTTAAATGAAGAGAAAAAAATTTGTTATTAAATTTCAGCGCACCCTTGAAATATTTCCAAGAATTGTTGATATCAGCATGTGAAGAAAATTAATTTCCATGTTTATAGATAGACCTTTTTATTTATTTTGGTAAAAAAAAATTGTTGATATATAAACCGCAAAAATAATGTCCTTAAATAGCTTTCCTTACATCCCCACCTTAAGTAGGGTAGGAGTAAATACTCAGGAGGTTTGTTTGGCTTCGCTATCGAGCGTAACTTCGTACAAGTCTCCTGCGTGTTAAGTGAAATATATTACCGCGCTTGACCCGTAAAATCAGAATCAAGTGTCCTTAGTGAGTGAGAGATTATCTCAATCTACAGTGAGAATTCATGATCAAAACTAACATTCAGAAACACGAAATCTGGCACCCGCCATCAAGACGATATCCGAGATAGACAAAATACTTTCGTATTTGACCGAAACTATGGTCTAGAAGTCGATCAATCAACAGAAATTAGGCCCTTTTAGTTTCCAATAATTATTGCTTTAACACTTGCCGTAACATGCTTACACGGCTGTGACCTAGTTAAACGTATTTTATATGTTGATTTGATTATTATTATTATTATTATTATTATTATTATTAGTATTAGCACCACGTCTTACTACCCGTTTGGGTTATATGCACTTACGTTAATTTGTAATGGTAGGGGACTGTGAGATTAAATGGAGGACCTACAGTTTAACGTGGGATCCAAACCACGATGAAGTTCTGGCATTCCCCACATTCACAAGTTGTAATTAATACATGTCTTGTCAAAGGTGAAGGAAGGGTTTGGCAATCAAATAAACCTGTGCCGGGACCGAGGATTTAACCCCGGAGCCCCAGCACAAAAGTCTTGGCACCTTACCCCTAGACCACCAGGTCATTTGTTGCTTAGAATTTGCTGTTATTGTTTCAAACTTAATGTTGTTGTTGTTGTTGACAAATGATGATCAACTTCCGAAATATTTACATTACTATATGAGCAAGATAGACAAGCTATCAGCAAATACCTTTGAGGTTCTTACAACGGATATTTTTTTTGTATTTTTGTTATAAAAACTGTAAGAAAATACAGACCTCAGCTCTCGTTGCCTTCCACACTACCTTAAAGAAAAGCGTGAATTAATTTTACTCTCAACTAAAAATAAAAGAAAGCGTATTTTATGCAAAAGAATTTCTTTAAATTACACCCAAAATTCGTAGCGCAAAAATATTAACATTTTCAGGGGAAAAAAAATATCGCAGTGAAGTAATATACAATTTACGAGGTACTGTTTTCTTCTAATAGACGCTGAAGTCCACTAAATTATCTAACCCAACGTTAAGCTGTAAATGTCTTTTATTTTTCTGCGTCAATTCATGGCATAAACTCGTAAAGTGAAAATAACCAGTGTCACTAGGTTTTGGTATTGATTTAACGTGTTTTTTTTAATAGGGTGGAGTAAAAATAAGTTTGGTAAATTCAAATATATCAGGTATTTATTTCAAAAACTTGTGGATAGCTCATTTTGGATAGTTTTCTAAATTAGAGTTAATTGAGTATATTTTAAATAAAACGAATAGGTAACAAGTATTTGAGAGGTGATTAATATAATAAAATATATTACAAAATAATTATAAAAAAACTCACGGATTGTTTAAGTTGGATGATTTACTAAATTACAAAATAAATAAATATTTTTAAAAATAAAATAAAAAAGCAAATAAAAAATAGCGAAAAAAGTTTGAGGTTTTGATTTCAGCCGGGTATATTGGGAGTAAATTCTACACACCTAATATTTAAGTCAAGTGTGATTTTACTATTCCCTCAGCCTGCTAAAACATAGATAAAACGTAAGTCTTGATTTGCAGTAAAGGAGAAATCAGATAAATTAATATAGAACTAGAAGAAGTAAAGACTACAGCAAGTAATATAATTCTATTCTGCTACCTAAGAAGTAAAGTAACCGAAGATAACAGAAGTGAGAAAAATATAACAAGTAGATTATCACAGGCTAAGAAAGTTTTTCATAACAAGAAAACTAACCTCGACTGGCATGAATTTGGAAATTCCGAAAATATTTTTATAGGTATATATGTATGGAGTGTTACTCTTTACGGTTGTGAAACATGGACCACTGGTTAAACTGAAAGGAAAAGATTAGGAGCATTTGAAATGTGGTGCAAGAGAGGAATGTTGAAAATGTCGTGGATCGAGATTGTTTCAAACATAGAAGTGCTTAGAAAATAAAATGATTAAAGGAAACTTTGGAAAGGTATGCAGAAGAGTATGAAGAGGAGTTAACAAGATATGCCACATACTGATGAAGATGATTATAGAAGGAAGAACAAACAAGAAGAAATTCAAGAGGGAGACCAAGACTAAAGAACATGAATTAACTAAGGATCGATGTTGCCAGGGATGTGAAAAAAAATCATCGATACTTTACTAATATTGATAGTTTCATTTCGATACTGGTATTTTATTATTCGATACTTCCCCCCCCCCCC
>CABFVX010002590.1:26680-44040 GCA_902151425.1 Timema shepardi | reverse complement strand
CCCCGATACTCTTACTGATATTAGTACACATGCTCCGGTATCGAAAGAAACAACTTTGATTTTATCTTCACCCATGCTTGGATAAAATGTCTACTATGGTTAAAGAATGGTATAAAATAGATTGAATAAAACAACTATAATCTTTATATAATAAATCTCTTTCCATCAGATACATTTTCATTGATGTTTTGAAAGATAGTATGGTAAAACCTATTATAATATCCATTATACAATACTATATATCATACCGTCCAAGTTTCAACACGTAACAAAGACTCGATAGAACTAAATATATTATAACATGGTTAAATAATTATAATTTTCATTGTTTAGATAAATATGAAAATACAATTTATTATTATTATTATTACTATGCAAAAGTTGAAATTTTTCTCAGCAAAAATAATAATTCCAGATTAATATTTTAATACCGATACCTACTGTTATAAATACTTTTCTTTCGATACTAGTACAGTATAGATATTTTTCTTCCAATACTTTAAATGAGTACAGTATCGATACTTTTCTTTCGATACCACATCCCTAGGTACAACTATGTAAAACATTCGGCCCGGGTTAAGCAAAAGTGGAGAGCTGCAGCAGACCAATCGCAAGATTGATGATCTAATGCAGGTGCATTTCCTCTAGGCTACTAATTAAATTTAGCTGTTAGTAGCTTAATGTTAAACGCACTAATTAGAAAAACCTTTCGATCAAATAAAACTACCTCATTGGAGTGATAATTTACGTCGTGAAGATAGATCAAAATATCAACTCTAATGTTTTTTTTGTGATTTTTAAGAAGCATTGTGTGCTCTTTCAACCCTCTACTTGAGGGTGGTGGTAAAGATTATGTAATAATCAAAATAAAATATATTCCACAGTAGCCAAGTAAACTTCCCCTAATGTTTACAGTTTACACTACACCTAAATACTTGCTTTAATCGGGTATTGATGTCATGGGCGTGTCTTGTAATATGACGTAAAACCTACCTCACACACAATCATCGACTAGTCTAAGTTAATTTTGTGTTTGTGGACTAAGTCTTATAACCAATCCTGGATATATACAATTATGAGGTTAGGAGAGGTAAATTATGTCTCAAAGGAAACGTACCTACATTTGTGTGGAGGGAGAATAGAAAACCACTAAGGAAAGATTACTTATCACTACCTTGACCTTACAATCTGAACTGAATCAGACGCTCATGTGCGCATGCCCATTGCTCTAAGAATTGTTTATGATAGCTAAACTATCAAGAATCGAACATCAATCACACTATGAATGAAAGCGAAAGGTATAATTTTTATATTTTACAGAGATTGTTTTTTATAAAAATATATCTTTGTTTTCAAATATTTACCAGAGTATTATTAAACTATTATAGCCAACAAGAATTAAAACTAAACCTATAAATATACTTAATTTACCCTGAAAAATAACATTTTTTTCAAGCGCCACATCTTACTACCCGTTTTAGCTATACAAATATATATAGTTACGCTAAAGGGTTAGGGATGAGTAAGGTTGAATTTAGAAGAAGTGTATTAATATTTTCTTTGAAGGAGAGTGGAAAACGGTTTATAAAAACACTCTCAGTTCACCCAACCGGGATTCGAAACCCAATCCTCATGTCATTGGCTTTCCATTGTATTGTGATAGTTAATCCTTGGACCACAGGGCAGGTTTGTAGAAGTTTTTTTTCTAGCATTACGTCTTACTACCCGTTTGGGCTATACGCTTATGTAATAATTACGCTGATGGGTGATAGGGTCTAGGAAGGTTGCATTTCAAGGAAGTGTACCCACATTTTCGTGGAGGAAGAGTGGAAAACCGTTTTGGAAAATCACCATTAGTGAACCTAACAATGATTCGAATTTAGACCATGCAGCCATTGAAGCGGATGGTAGCAGTCTTAGCTTGATGGATTACAACAGATTAATATCTGATAAGTTAAACCGTAGTTTAATCTGTTAGGTTAGAACTGCTACCTTTCATTGTTAACAGAATGTGCCCTGGTAAAGTAGCATTACCGTGCATTATTACACTATGGTAGAGCTTATACGCTGGACTCATGGTGTAATCCGTCAAGGTAAAACTGCCAGCTTTCAGAGTAAAGTGAGAGTACATGACAGTTGTGCCTCAACTATCTGAAATCAATGTATATGCAAATCATATGTTAATCGATAAACCGAGTTGATCCATAAACATGTTTCTAATGAACCAGTATGTTTACACATATGATCCAATAATTCCCCATCCTGAATTGATAATATAGAATAACACTAACTGGTAAAACACATGATTACTAAAATATGTACTTTGTGAATAATTAACATAAGTTTTAGATGAATAAACATATTGGATATCTAAAATATGTAATTTTAATTTATATTATTAAATTTAACCAGCATCTGGGCAGTATTGTAGAGGAGAGTCTAAGGAATGGGATAAAAATTAGTGAGATATAAATGAAAGCAAAAGTTAAGGTTTTCTATTTTATAAAGATTTTTTTATAGAAATATATCTTTGTTTTCAAATATTTACATCAGTATTATTATACTATTATACCCTATATGGATTAACTTAATTACCGTATGTCACTAAATAAATTAAAAATTATATAGTGACATACAGTAATTAAGTTAATTTAAATTTATGTTCTTAAATTTAATCAGCATCTGGGCGGTATTGTAGAAGAGAGCCGAAGAAATGGGATAAAAATATGTGAGATAGGAAGAAAAGCAGAGTAATTTTCCAGTAGAGTGAGAAAGTTGATTTGGAGTAGGGTCATGGCAGACATGTGCAACGGGGTGTTCTACAATGGCTCTTACCTACCAATATTGACGTACGGCGCAAAAAAAGTGGGTAATTAAAGAACAGGATGAAAGCAGAATGCAGGCGAGTGAAATGAGTTTTCTGAGAAGCAGGATTGGCGGGAAAAATTTTACAGGATGATAAATGACAGAGTAAGAGGAGAAGTAAAAGAAGAGCCAGATCAGGAAAGGATAAGAGAAGGCACGACTAAGGTGGTATGGCCATATGACCATGTGAGAAGAATGGGGAAAGAAAGGATGGCTAGGAGGATGTTGGATATGGGAGTGGGGGGTAGAAGGGCGAAAAGAGAGTAAGAATAAGGGGCAGATGGTTGAAAGGAAGTAAGGAGGAGTGTGGAGGAAAGAAGAGAGGACCAGGCTAAGGTGGAGGGAGGAAAAGAGGCGTTGGAGAGACTTAAGTTCCAAACAAACCCCACCAATGGCTGGAAGCTTTTCATCCTGATGATATTTAAAATAAAATAAAAATATATAAGCAGTTGCTTTTTGTAGGTAGTTATACAGTAGCCCCATGGCTTCTTTGGTGCTGACTGACAGCTCACAGCTGACTTCCAACAGTCAACATTTAGGTATATACCTAAATTTTGATTGTCAAAAGTTACAGCTGCTAAACACATGTTTTTGCAGATCATACGGTTCGGCGTAGGAATACGTAATTTGGTCTGGTAACTTTTTAAAGCTATTAGCTGTCAGCTGTGAGCTGTCAGTCAGCACCAAAGAAGCCATGGGGCTACTGTACTATGCTTGTATTTAACAACTTTGTTTCGAGATAATTTTGATTAAAACAATGAAATGTACTGTGTCTATATAAGCCTACTATATATATTTAATTACGTTTTGATATAATATATTATTTGTAACACATGTTCTAAATGAATTATACACCTAATATGTTGAGTTTAATGTGGATTATAGATTACATTATCTTGGTTTTAGTGTTGCGCTTTGGGATAGAGTATACAAATAATGTAAATAATACAAATTGTTCAATAAATCTCAAATAGGAAATCAATTTTTGGAGATTGAACAAGCTTTGTTATGAAATACTAAACTTTTTTTTTTAGGAAATATACTGTTCTATTAGTAGCCCCATGGCTTCTTTGGTGCTGACTGACAGCTCACAGCTGACTTCCAACAGTCAACATTTAGGTATATACCTAAATTTTGATTGTCAAAAGTTACAGCTGCTAAACACATGTTTTTGCAGATCATACGGTTCGGCGTAGGAATACGTAATTTGGTCTGGTAACTTTTTAAAGCTATTAGCTGTCAGCTGTGAGCTGTCAGTCAGCACCAAAGAAGCCATGGGGCTACTGTACTATGCTTGTATTTAACAACTTTGTTTCGAGATAATTTTGATTAAAACAATGAAATGTACTGTGTCTATATAAGCCTACTATATATATTTAATTACGTTTTGATATAATATATTATTTGTAACACATGTTCTAAATGAATTATACACCTAATATGTTGAGTTTAATGTGGATTATAGATTACATTATCTTGGTTTTAGTGTTGCGCTTTGGGATAGAGTATACAAATAATGTAAATAATACAAATTGTTCAATAAATCTCAAATAGGAAATCAATTTTTGGAGATTGAACAAGCTTTGTTATGAAATACTAAACTTTTTTTTTTAGGAAATATACTGTTCTATTAAAAAAATCAAAATATATTTATCATTGCACATTTGATCTCTGAGAAACATACCTATATTTTCCATGTATCTTTATTTTTAAAAAGGAGATTGGCATCTTCATTTGTCATTTATTCAAATTGGAATAGCCTTTATTAACAAAATACTTTTATTTTCTACACCGCGTCCTTTTACACATTCGTGCCACATGGATTTAACTACACTAATGGGCTAGGGATGAGAAATATATAATGAAAAGGAGCTGTTTTTGAATTTGTATTAAAGTAGAGGTGGGAAACCATTAAGGAAAAAAAAAACACCTGGTTGGGACTTAAAACCAGATCTCCCAGTAGCTATCAAACCAAACTTTATGAGCTTGAAGTTTAGTCCACGTACTCACCGATAACGGTAATTTTTATCGAGATTTTTTAACTACCTCTACAGGATTTCTAATTTTTATCTCACATGTTTAAAAAAGTTTAACGATAATTGTTTAAAACATCCACCTGCGTATTTATGTACGTTTGTTAGGAAATTGCTAGTATAAATCTATTTTCTATGCAAAACGAAAATAACTACTAAAATATACTGTTATACTCTCGCTTGCATAGTTGAGTGATATGTACAATCAAGAGATCGTTTTATAATTAATATTTGATCCCATTTACTAAAATAATTTGATTGTATACGCCGTTTTATATGCACCATTTTTCTATATAAAAGCAGATATGTGTTTGATGTTTTCAAAGTAATTAACAAAACAGAACGAACTAAAATCGGAAATTTTGCCATAGACTGAAAGAAAAGTCCTCATCACTATAACTAAGTAGATATAGGGTACTAATGTACGTATACAGTTTGTTTATGATCCATATGTAAAATAAGTTCAGATATATATTATATAAGGATAGAATATTAATTGTATTAGTATTTTTTCGATCTTAAAAATAGCACTTTTATTGAGGGTGATTTTCCAAAAATGTCTCTTCACTCTCTCAATTGTGGGTACACTTCCTTTAAACTCGTCCTTCCTCATCCCTCATCTCTATATCATTAGCGTAATTAGTACATATGCGTATAGCCGGAACAGGTAGCTAGGCAGGGTGCTTAGAAAAAGTTGGACACCAAAGTTACTCCTATGATTAAAAAAAAACTAATAAAACCACCCACTTTAGAAAATATACATATATATATATATATATATTATATAAACATATATATGTGTGTGTATGTGAGAGAGGGGAGGGGTGGGGTGTTAAGCCATAATAAGCAAATACTCTGTTCATACCTTACAATTATTATTATTATTATTATTAGCACCGCATCTTACTACCCGTTCGGGTTATACGCACTTACGCTAATGTGTAATGGTAGGGTGATTGTGTGAGATGAAATGAAGGACCTACAGTTTAACGTGGGATCCGAACCACGGTGGAGGCCTGGCATTCCCCACATTCACAAGATGTCTTGTCAGAGGTGAAGGAAGGGTTTGGTAATCAGATAAATCTTTGCCGGGACCGAGGATTGAACCCCGGACCCACAGCACAGAGGTCTGACACCTTACCCCTAGACCACCAGGTCACCTCACCTTACAATTAAATTAGTAGATTTACAATTATTTTTTATATAAAACCATAGCGCATGTTTTAAATGTAAATATATTTATATAAGATCTGTAAAATACGCTATTTTATAAAATATATTTGGTAGGTCGTCAAATTTGCATTATATTTATTTTATAGAAGAACTTTTATAAAATAAATATGACGTAATACTGACCTTAGGGAACAACCTTTTATTAATAGTAGTAGTTTTAAATAAAATAGCGGACACAATAATTCAATACACCACTATATATGTTTGCTATATTAACAGTACACTATAGTCATCCTAATTACGTTCAATCTAACCACATTATTTCAAAGTCGACCAAATTAATCAAGGTTTGTAAAACGTTCTTAAAATAAATAAAAATGTTAAAACAAGTTTGCAAATATGTTTCAATACGCTCTTGATGAAACCAATTGTATTTACTGTGTTCCATGAATAGTTCATCACCTCATGAAAGGAGTATACAAAATATGGTTGAAAAATAATGGACTCTCTATGTTTAAAGCTTGAAAAACTACATCAAATATGATTAATATGACTGAACTTTTATGTAAAGTTAGAGATGCATACGAAAAAGTTTTAGCTGACGGTTTTGGGGAATCGTAAGTTAAAATAAAATACTCAACGACGAGATAAAGTTAAATGTAATGGTATCGTGAACATAGTGTTAGCGTGTAAGTTCGCGAATCAAGTTACAAAGAAGTGCGAGCGATGATTTTCCTCAAGCGTTCGCCATAATGATGGCAAGTTGGCGCGTCTGCCACAAGACATGTTATCTGCCGGCGATGTTGGTGCTACTGGCCGCGCTGTTGGCGACGGTTGTGGGCGTAGATTGGAGGCAGAAGAACCAAACCTCCAGAGGGAGCGGCGTCAAGGTCGGCGTCGGGAAACCGTGGGAAGGGCTAAAGATCGCCGGGGAAAGCGTCCGTCCTCGGGATGGGGGCGGCGCCAAGGTGACTGGTCTGGGGACGACGGATAACGGACCAAGAGAACAATCCTCCGGTGGTAACGAGACAAGAACCGTTCCTCCCGCGGGTAACATCAGTGCGCCTACCAGTTCGTCGCCGGTAACGAACGAATCCGTGCGGATGTTGCAGATAGGTATCGTGGTGCCGTTCAAAGCTTTCGGGAACCGCGACTATCTGAAAAAGTTGACGTTGGCCAAACTGAGTCTGCAGAAAACTACCAAAGGGAGGAAGTTGAAGCTTTTCAATAATCACGATATCACGTGGACGTTCGGATTGAAGACCTTAACACCGAATCCAACAAGTAAGATATTTATAAGTAATGATTTTATATTTTTATGTAAGAACTCAGAATAGTTTTAGAACATCCAAGGGGACTTCTAAGCTTCTCATCATATATAGCAAGATTATGGTAATAAGGAACTTTAAGAAAAACAGAACAGAGATCTTAGAGAGATTGTGACTAACTATTAAAAGTGAACTTCACATATTACTTGAGTTGATTAAAAGGTTTCACTAACTGTTGTAACTGTCAGATATGGTTCTCTCTATCAGAAAACTACTATTTATATATATTTAGAACCACGTCTTACTACCCGTTTGGGCTATATGCTTATGTATTAATTACGCTTATGGTTTTAGGGATGAGGAAGGTTGTATTTAGAAGAAGTATACCCACAATTGCGTGGAGGAAGAGTGGATAACTATTTTCGAAAATCACCCTCAGTGCACCCAACCGAGATTCAAACCTCGATCTCCCCATCATAGCTAGTCTAGATTATTGCCTACTATATTTCCACGAATATTACGTGAACCCTGTTAAAAACATCTTTTGTTCTTTAATTAATACAAGGGCCGTTCCGAGAGAAGGTATTTTAGGGGATCAACCCCTTTCCACCCCACGTTTTTTTTAAAGAAAGGTTAATAACATAGTTTTGAATTTCTCATTAATACGACTAATGCCTGGTATATTGGAATATTAGAGAATTCATAACATTTTAAAATCCAATTAGGTTGAAAAAAAAACAGTTTCAGTTAGTTCAAGAAGAATTAAAATATTAAAACAAAGGCTTACTGGGCGACTAAGTACGTGGATTCCCGGGCGGAGCAGCCCCCAAAATATATTTTAATGTATGGGCTCTGTGACTGCTATTAACTTTTTTTTTTGTAATAGGAGCTATGTAACCTGCCTCGGGGGTTGCTTGGTCTAACGCGTTACTCTCGCAGTAGACTTGACTGGCAATAGCGGGGATATAGAGGTTCGAATCTAGGTCGGGTGTATCGGGGGTGGTTTTTACAAAATTGATTTCCACTCTCCCTCCACGCAAATGCAAGAACACTTATTTATAGTCCCTAAAACAAATAGCGTAATAAGTATATAAGCGTATAACCTAAACGGATAGCAAAACGCGGTGCTAAATAAAATTTAATATATTAAAATGTGGACACGAAAACTGATAATATGTAGAGATAAGGTGTGAATTTAATTTTAAGTTGAGGAAGGTAGAATTTATCAACTAAATTGAGCAACTATTATTTAACAATTCTATATTTTGGCAGATGAATATTGCAGAGTCTTCACTTCTTTAGTCATGGCGAAAGAATGGGTTGGGGAATTGGGGAAGTACTTGTGAATATTTTAGGACACTGGTTATTGGATATAGTCTGCCTGACTCCTGAAAAATACATATACAGTAAAAATAATAATAGGCATAACTCTTGCAATAGAATAATCTGCCAATAAAAGGAACACCACAGTTTAAATCCAAGTCAAGCGTTCTGTTTTTTTTTTACTGAATGGTTTCTCACTCCCCTTACAAACACATTCGGGGACACTTTATCCTAATTACACCCTACTCATCCCTGGAACATTAAATTAATTAGTACATATGCGTACAACCTGAAAGGCTACTATGACTCGGTATTAAAAACTTTTTTATTCTAGTTTTGACGTTTTTTTATATAAAGATTATTTGTAAAACAAATAATGAGGGCAAAGGGATAAATAGCCTTTCCTGGAAGGGATGACCATAAGGTTTCTTGAGCCAGGGAAACTCTTGTACAATAAGGGAATTCNCCCCCCCCCCCCCTCGGACCCTGTTTATTGGTCACCGTAAATGAAGGTACCCTGAAGTTTGATAAACATGTAATACTAATATACTAATCTTTATATAGTTTTATATTATATAATGCAAAATATATAATACAAATATATTTGGTAGGGGAAGGAAAACCATTGATGTACTCATATTACACCATTAAAAGGAAAAGTTTTTAAAATTGATGCTTTATTTCCGTATTCACCTTTTAAATGTTCAGTTTCAATTAAAAGTTTTAGACCAAGGAATGCCCTCGGCTCAAATCCCTGCAATTGTGGGATGAGTGGTCTAAGAGCCAGTTTAATATTCAGATTGAGTCACCACACTTGAGGCTTACTCAGTCTGACTATGAAACTGAACAAATCCATTCTGACCCGCCTCGGTGGCGTAGTTGGCTAACGCGCTTGTCGTGTTGAAGCTCGACTGCTGAGGACGGGGAGATCGAGGTTCGAATGTTTTCCACTCTCCCTCCACGCAAATGCGGGTTCATTTCCTCTAACTCAACCTTCCCAATTCCTAATCCATTAGAGTAATTAGTACATAAAGTGTATAGCCCGAACGGGTAGTAAGAGACGGTGCTAAATATTATTATTATTAAATTCGTTCTGTTCTAGTTAGGTTGACTACTTGTGGCGTTGCAAACCCCCCTCATACTCATTGTACTAGATCAGCCCCTATATATGGGATGGCTGATAATAGATTAGTAATTACTGTAGCTCTCCAAAATGATATTTGCCCTCAGGGTAATATATATACTATAAAAGCTGCTGCTATAATAATGTTGGATAATATAAAACAAAAAAAGATTAAATGTCTTCAGCAGGAGGCAAATGTAATGATAGAGGAAAACCAGGAAATAATAAATAGATTTTGTGACATCTATAAGTCGCAAATAAAATAAAGAAGCTTTGTAAAAAAGCATGAAAGGGCTTAAAGGATAAACTCTGGCATAAAAAACGTAAAACTATAACTCAGGTACAAGAAGCTAAACCAAAAACACTACATTCCATAGAGCAACCTCTGAAATAATATATACAAGAGATCTCAGACAATAAAGGTATAAATGTAAAATAGAAATATTTAAAGGAATAAAAGAAATAAATTGTAAGGAACTCTGCACGGGATTTCTCGCCCTATTGTTTGAATATGGAAATACTTACTCAAAACTCGTAATATATGTGAATCAAAATAATATACACTAGCAAACCCAAGCATACATTGCACTATACTTATGTAAAACTTTTTTTTGAGTCATGGTTTTAAATTTTATAGTTTTGTTTACAAAAAATTATTGTTCTCATTTGTATGTTTGGACCGATAGAAAAAGATCAATGTTGTGGTCCACAAGGGTCAACACTTCGTATTAAAATTTCAACTTTTGGTTAAAATTTTCGACATTTTATTAGGTGTTGCAAATATTAATGCCATCGCATTGCTATTAAATTCCTCATTTATAAATTTTGACCAATCAAAAATGTAAATATTGATTATTGAGTCTAAAATGGATATAGATAATTGTTGTGCAAACATTTCTCCAAAGAGGTTTAAGGAAAAACAACATAAACTTTTGGAGACTTATATTTAATCACTCTATAATATTTGATAATTATTGCGTTAAAACATAAGTAGTATCTCTTTATAACTAAAGCTCACAAAGTTGTATTAATATATTTGTCAATATCTCAGAACATGTTGGATTTATAAAAATATATTTCATATAAAAGTTTTTTATTTTTATGAGTACTACAATTTTGCAATGATAAGTTATTTAGTATCTCAAATAGTTGCGGAGATACGGAAGTTTCGGTTTCTGTAAAGTACCCTAAAATTCATTTTTATGTTTGAATGAAAATATTCAGTCTATTTATAATCTTAATCAACACTTAGATACGAATTTTAATCAAAATCGTTAGCGTATATTTTGAGAAAATCAACTTTTTCTCTGTTTGCCCTTCAGTAAACTACCCTTAATTTTAGGGTTAGATATTCAATTCCAAAAATACTTCGGGGCAACTCTAAGAAAACCCTAGATACCAAGTTTTAGCCCTATTGGTAAAATAGTTCAGGCTCTAGTTGGAGGTACAAACAGATAGACAGACAGACGGAAAGTCAAAAACCACTTTTTATAAACGTCAAGATTCATCAAATTCTTAAGTTCGATATTTTTGACGATCATAATACTTTCTCTACCTGTAAGATAGCGAGAAATTAAAAAGAAGCAGCTTAAAAACTCGTCCTGTATTTAGTATATCACCACACTTGAGTACTAAGTCTGACTGTGAAACTAGCCCATTGCATTCTGGTCTAGGTAGGTGTCGTCCTGTATTTAGTGTAGCACCACACTTGAGGCGTATTAAGTCTGACTATGAAACTGGCGCTAACGCACTCAACTAACATTGTAATTTGTTGCGATGGGAAGGATCAGGTTAGAATATTAATTGTGTCTACTCGTGTTCTACGCTCATATATATATATTTACTCTTGTTTTCCAACGCTATTTCAAGATTTATAGGGGTGTATTGTTTCTTAGCTATCCTTTTAATTCAAGTCCTTTATTTCAAATTGTTAATAGCCCTTTCGTTGACTAATTATAATATTAAAAATTAAAATATTTTGTGTTATTAATTTGACTAATTAGTTATTTGTCAACATATCTTTAAGTGTGAACGTTTGGAAAAATAACAGGCATTCCTAACATAAACGAAACTAATAAATACAATTAAAATACAGTAATATCTGCACCAAAATATTTAGGCCGTCATAAAATTAATATTAATTCTGAATTAGTTTAGGAGTGAATATAATTATGTAAGTAGAATGTGTTATTATCAATCAAAAGTTGACCAACTAGCAATTATATCATGGATAGAAATAATAAAATGTCTCATGATAATAATAACGACATCTAGAAAAAGTACCCGGCGCTGCCCGGAATAACTACACAATGACTTGCGTGGTTATTCCGGGAGGCGCTTTTCTCTAAACAAACAGAAAATAATATTTCCATTTTATTTATTCTAAAAAAGTTATTAATAAATTTAAAAAAAATCGGATCAAACATTTAAAATTTCAGCTTCAAGGTACACGGGTGCTACTAGTTTAAAAAATATCATACCTCTGCGTGTCGGTAGCTTGTCTGTCTATTTGGCTAAGTGCCTTGGGTTCGATTCCTGCCATGGACGAAAAATTTATCATTGGCGAAATGTGGGCTTACCCTTCACCAGTGATAAATTAACGACCGGGGACTTGATGGTGTGCCCGCCCTAGTCTTATGTTAGACTATAAGACACGTGAAGCTACGACAGGTCTAACAAGTCGGTTGTGGAAAATATATGGCTTGAATAATAATCCGACCCATGCCACAAGCTGGAAACAGTTAAGTAAGTAAGTAATTAAGTAAGTAAGTAATTAAGTAATTAAGGGAGTGATAGAGTGAGTAAGTCTTTTGTGTGTGGTACATATCGTGGAGTGCTCATGACATACGGACAAACAAACTCGTAGTTTTTTAAATATAGATACAATAATGACTATAGGTTTTTCAGTTTTATCTAAGCACAAAAAAAGTTTTACACACTATTTTCCAAGCACGAAAAAATGTAGCCCCCATTCTAAGTAAATATATTTTTTGGAAACTTAAGTATGTATTATTTTTAAACTAGTAGAAAATACATTATTAAATTTTATAATATATGTGAATATTTATGACAACATTTAAAGTAGTATCTTAAGAGAAATAATGCATTTTGTTAAATACTTTTGACAATTGATTATATTTAGTATTAGATGTAATAATTGACTGCTTTCAAATAAATACACATATTGCACTTATTATTATTATTATTATATTTATTAATAAGATAAAACAAATTTATCGGATATACACAGTATATTTGTAATTTTTAATATAAGGATAGTTTTAATTTTAAAATTAAATAAATTAATTTAATACTTTTAACTAAATCTAACCTGATTTATTTATCGATTACACTTTAATTTTTTTAATCAAATAATAAAAGTAACCCTGTAATTTAAATTTAAAATTTTAAAAATACTACTTATCAAATACCTTTTATATTAAAATAAACAAAATATTTGTTATCATAGAATTAATAAGTAAGATATTAGATAGTTTATGTAGAAAAAGAATGGAAGAAGGATAGTTCAAATTTGTTACAGTACTAAAAGGGATTATTTAAAAATGCAAAAACGTTCCAAAACAAATTGCGGCAGAGTTGAAAGTAATATTACCTGCATAGAAAAAACCACTTCTAAAAAAAAAGGCAGTCAGTTTGTAAGTACATGTTTTTTTTTCCTTCTTCAAAATATTAAAATGAAGCTAAAGGACCTATCAATGTAAATACAGGGCCCAAATGGTCTCATTCTTTGCGTTCAGGTGAGTTTGAACTGACTAGTGAAACAAATTAACACTAATCCTTTATGTAAATTTCATACCATTTTAAGATAAGCGTCTAACGGACGAGACGGAGCACATTTGGACAAAATTTACAAACAAAGAAGTGCTTTGTCGCTTTGTTTAATTCCTTGATTCTCCCAGCACTATTGTAGGCCACCTACACATACCTATAGCACGTTCTGTCCAGTCCACCTCATTACACACAACTCTTTCAGGTCTATTTTATTGCTATCCTCCCATCTTGGTCGAGTTCTTCCCAATGGTTTCTTACCTTTGTTCCATTAGGTTTGACAGCCAGGAGAAGGATTTACTAAAAAAAAGAGGCTAATTTAGCTAATTTATTAAATTAAAAAATCACATTTTCAATTATATTTGAACATGATTTAATACGATTTTAACTTATTCTTTAAATGGAAAAATGACAGCTGGACAAGGTAATCGAGCTCGATTTCCCTTTGGTTAGGTACGCCAATGTTCTAACCACTGAGTTATTCAGGAATCGTCCCATTCTCAAGGTAATTCTTAACTAATATTTTAAGGCACAGTCTGTGATGGACGTGCGGAAATCGTTGGCTATAAATGTGTGATCTATTAAGATCGATTAAGCCAAAAATACCGGGATGGATTCCCGTATCCGGGTGCCATTTTTAAATTTAAAAATATTCTATTTTGCTGTAACTGTAATTAACACACATAATAGATATTTAATTCCTTATGATTGTAACATACACCAAGGCGAAGAATTTTCCCAAGATATAATAGGACAAATTCAAGAAGCTTATTTATTTTAAAACAGACAATTTGCACTATCATTATAAAGGAAACATAAAAAAATATTTTCTAATCATATTTAAAAACACCACCCCTTAACAAGATTTAGTATCCAAAAATTATACTAAAATTATAATAAACTAAAGATATTTTCAAGTAAATAAAACCCCATCACAAAAAGATAAGCTTAAACAAATTTTACTAAATAAAAGCTATAACCATCCCGAGCCAAATACTTTTTTATGTTATTTTATAATTTAGTCTTCGTGTGCCAGTGCGCCAACTTATTCCCGCTAGGCATTTCAGAAATGTAAATCGATATTTTCCCGGATATTATTTATTCATTCTCCCCATGCGTGCTGATGACGTCACTTATGAATCCACGTAGGCGCGATATGTCACGGCACGTATCGAAATTATTTTTCCAATTTTGCGTTAAGATAACCGATATATATATATATATATATATATATATATATATAACGGTCGTAGCATATATACCTCTGTATGAATGTGTTAAAATGAATCAAGTGACTAGAATGTGTTTAGCAAATATAATTAAATGTCGGGGTTATTCGTCTAATGGACACTTTGTAGCCGTTTTGTCACGTTTAAAATGAGTATTACCCAGTATGCTATCTCCTTTACCCAAATCACAGTTTTTTTTACAGTATGTCCCAGTGCATTCTCAAGACCGTTTATAGTATTGTGAAAATCTACAGAAAACATAAATTTTTGTTCAGACACATCAGATACTTTTACTTTCTCGCTATCTTGCAGGTAAAGAAAGTATAGTGATCGTCAAAAATATCTAACTCAAGATTTTGATGAATCTTGACGTTTCATGACCTCCCAAATCCGAAAAAGTTGTTTTTGCATTTCCGTCTGTCTGTCTGTCTGTACCTCCAACTAGAGCCTAAACTATTTTACCGATCGGGCTGAAATTTGGTGTCTAGGTTTTCAATAGGGTTTCCCCGAGTGGTTTTTGGAATAGGATATTTGACCCTAAAATTGAGGGTAGTTTACTGAAAGGCAAAAAGAGAAAAAGGGGATTTTCTCAAAATCAGCTCTAAAGAGTTTGATAAAATTTCATTTCTAAACTTTTATAAATATTCCGAACAAAATTGTTTCCCTCAATATTTCGGCAAAATGACTAAGGGCTCTGGCCAGTCTGATACGTAATTTTTTTAATCATATCTCCGAAACTATTTAAGATATGAAATTAATTATATGTAAATCTATTAATAATACAAATATTTTATTTGAAGCATATTTTTATAAAACCAATAGCCAATAACCAATATTTATATTTTTAAATTTTTCGAACACAAAAGGTAAAGTATTGCGAACGTAAAAGAATATAACCTGAAATGTTGATGGATGTCGAAGTATCATTACCCCCCGAACCATAAAAAGTGGTCTTTGCAATGACGGCTTTCTGTGTGTATGTTTAAATTTAAAATAAAGAGTGGTTTAATAAAGGGCGAAAAGAGAAAAAATAGAATTTCTCAAAATAGGCTATAACGATTTTGATTAAAATTCGTATCTAGGCGTTGATTAAGATTATAAATAAACTAGCTATTTACATTTTCCCATGAAAATGAATTTAAGGTACTTTACAGAAGCTGAAATCTCCGTATCTCCGCAACTATTTGAAATGCTAAATACCTTATCATTGCAAAATTGTAGTACTATTAAAAATAAAAAACTTTTGAATGAACTATATTTTTTATAATGACAACAGTTTTTGAGATATTGGCAAATATATTAATACAATTTTGTGAACTTCAGTTGTAAAGATATACTACTTAAGGTTTAACGCAATAATTTTCCAATGCAATAGAGTAATTAAATATAAGTAAGTCTCTAAAAGTTTATGTTGTTTTTCCTTAAACCTCTTAGGAGAAATGTTTGTACAACAATGCTCTATATACATTTTAGACTCGATAATCAATATTTACATTTTTTTATTGGTCAACATTTATAAATGAGGAATTTAATAGCAATGCGATGACATTAATATTTGCAACACCTAATAAAATGTCGAAAATTTTAACCAAAAGTTGAAATTTTAATACGAAGTGTTGACCCTTGTGGACCCAACATTGATCTTTTTCTATCGGTCCAAACATACAAATGAGGACATTAATTCTTTAAAAATAAAACTATAAAATTTAAAACAGGAACAAAAAAAAATGTTTTACATAAATATAGTGCAATTTATGCTTGGGTTTGTTAGTGTATTTTATTTCGTTTCACATAATATATATAGTTAATATCTCTATTTTTAAAACAATGGAGCGAGAAATTCCGTGCGAAGTTCCATACCATTTATTTTTTGTGACATTGGGAATCCTGTCTTAGTAAAGCCCAGACATTCATTAACGTACATTATATACAAATTACTGCTGCGCAATTTTAAATTCGTTAACATAATATAATAATAACATGCCTTATTTAAAAAAACACACATTAATATCGGTTTTGTTGAACTCTAAAAATTGCAATCAAAGTTCTGTCTATGAGATTGATTTCCACTTGGATTTAAAAAATAGGACAGATTTTACTGTATATAAACCTAATTCGTTGACCACATGGTCTAAGATATTAATCTCATGTTAGAGTAGACTGCCAATGAGAAGGAGATTGGAGTTTGAATCCCGGTCGGTTTTGCTAAGGCCTAAAGGCGGTTATTCCTAAATTATTTTCCACTCTCCCGCCAAGCAAATGTGGGTAAACTTACTTTAAATTCAACCTTACTAATACCTAACTAAATAGTGTAATCATACTAATATTATAAAGAGGAAAGATTTGATTTTTTGTTTGTTTGTTTGTTTGTTTGTTTGAAATGAATAGGCTCCGAAACTACTGGACCGATTTAAAAAATTCTTTCACCGTTGGCAAGCTACACTATTCCCGAGTGACATAGGCTATGTTTCATTTTCAATAAAATTAGGGATGCTTACTAAAACTTGAATAATCTAACCCAAGGTGTAAAAAAATAAACAAAAAACTTCCTTCAATC
>CABFVX010002589.1:88406-109835 GCA_902151425.1 Timema shepardi | reverse complement strand
AAATACTTACCAGATTTGTTTAATTTTAATCCAATCTCCTTCCAAATATTTTCTCGCATTACTGCGTCTTTATAACCAGCCACACTTGTGTTACTAGACTGCTGTTTGAAAAATTCAAAACTGATGAATATCTCTTGACCGTATTGTAAATCTTTTGATAACGTCTCAAGTGGTTGACTACGAATACTTCCGAGGGCATTCGAAGATTCTCCAACTCGATTAATTTCGATCCTCTCTTTCGTCCAGAGAGTCGGTAGAGCGGAACGGAACAACGTGGGACCTCAACAAGTCCCCCGACTATTTCCAGAGCGGCGCTGACCCACTCCGCTCCACTCTACCGACCTAGTGGACGCTCAGCTTAAGGTAAATACAGAGTTCCGTGCTGTGACCACCGGACCGACCTGAGGGAGGGAAGGATTGATATAGAGTTGAGCAACTAGGCATAATTATACTATTAGAACAAAGTCTGCCAGTTGCTTGCAATAATCACTTGACCGATATTCAATATTTAATGGAGTTCTGTGCGCTGTTTTCTAGCTAGTTTGTTTCATGTGACATCTGCCTGGGAATTTACTCAATTATACTTTTATGTAGCCTTCTGAACAAACTTTTATTCATAATTTCAATGATATTCATATTTCTTGAACTTAACTCCTTATGACGCAGCCCATGTGGCAGTAAAATTGATCTATTCCACTCTTCTGAAGTAATTCAAATGGTATTAAAATACATTTGTCCCATCCTTCAGACGCAACACAGGTAGCAGTAAAATACATCTGTTCCAGCCTTCAGACGCAACACAGGTGGCAGTAAAATACATCCTTTCCATCCTTCGGACGCAACACAGGTGGCAGTAAAATACATCTGTTCCAGCCTTCAGACGCAACACAGGTGGCAGTAAAATACATCCTTTCCATCATTCAGACGTAACTCAGGTGGCAGTAAAATACATCCTTTCCATCCTTCAAACGTAACTCAGGTGGCAGTAAAGTACATCCTTTCCAGCCTTCAAACGTAACTCAGGTGTCAGTAAAATACATCCTTTCCATCCTTCAAACGTAACTCAGGTGGCAGTAAAATACATCCTTTCCATCCTTCAAACGTAACTCAGGTGGCAGTAAAATACATCCTTTCCATCCTTCAAACGTAACTCAGGTGGCAGTAAAATACATCCTTTCCATCCTTCAATACGTAACTCAGGTGGCAGTAAAATACATCCTTTCCAGCCTTCAAACGTAACTCAGGTGGCAGTAAAATACATCCTTTCCATCCTTCTAACGTAACTCAGGTGGCAGTAAAATACATCCTTTCCAGCCTTCAAACGTAATTCAGGTGGCAGTAAAATACATCATTTCCAACCTTCAAACGTAACTCAGGTGTCAGTAAAATTCATCCTTCAAACGTAACTCAGGTGGCAGTAAAATACATCCTTTCCAGCCTTCAAACGTAACTCAGGTGTCAGTAAAATATATCCTTCAAACGTAACACAGGTAGCAGTAAAATGCATCTGTTCCATCCTCCGGGCACAACACAGGTGGCAGTAAAATGCATCTGTTCCATCCTCCGGGCGCAACACAGGTGGCAGTAAAATACATCGGTTCCATCCTTCAGATGCAACACAGGTGGCAGTAAAATGCATATATTCCATCCTTCAGATGCCACACAGGTGGCAGTAAAATGCATCTGTTCCATCCTCCGGGCGCAGTTCAGGTGGCAATAAAATGTTATCTATCTCCTATTCAGAACGAAAATCTTTCAAGGGTTGCAACTTGGAACGTGGCCCGATACAGCCCGTCACAATATGTTGTAAGAGTCTAAGAACTCAGACATACAGTAGACCGGATTGGTAGGGAGGTAAATAAGGGTTGAGGTTAGAATCTCGGCTGGATATATCTCATTAAGAATGTTTTTCTGCGTGATTCATCACTGTGCTTATTCCATCTCTTCTCCAGTGTCCCTTTAAACAGCATTTTTCATTCAAACTTTTTAAGAAACCTATAATAGCACCATTGTTATACGTGGGCTAGTAGTTTTAAAAAAAAGCATTATTGGCTCATTTATGAAAAAAGGTGTATTAAATATTTTGTTTACAAAATAAAATATAAGAACGTAAACAATCAATTTAACAGAAAATCTAAAATATAAAGGTTTAAAAAATAAACGGGTAATAAAAGAAGGGGAAAAGATGTAGAAGCGTGGTAAACGAATGCAGAAGATATTGGGGAAGGGGAAGGAATCATTAAACCTCAAAGTAGTCATTATTTTATCCCTCCTCGTAATTTAATTTTGTGGTCGTTCGAATGAAGTCTTATTAAAATATCGTTGGGAGCCATTAAATATCGTTGGGAGGTTGGCAGCTGAGACTCATCAGTCATCGAGACGGCGCACGCGCGCGGCTAGTTCTTGTTTCTAACACTAGATGGCGCTGCAGTCGCTAAGAAAGTCGAAACAGTCTACTTCTGATCGCCTCAGATTGGAATCACGGCTGAATACTTTTTTTTTATAACTAAGTGTAGAATGTGACAAGCGAGTGGATTGTAATCTACTAAGCTCAGGTCTATAGTCTTCAAACCACACAATTAACTTTTGTTATTTTATAATATCGTCAGTTTAGAGGTAAAACTCACTATGTAGCATTTTCATTATTTGAATACATGCTAAGTGAATTATGACTTTTACCTGGCAAAGAATGTTTAAATGTTTTATTTGATGATTTTTTTTTAAATAGATACATATATATATAAGTTTACACAGTTAATGACTTTCTATTCTTATAGATCTTAAAATGTTAACATATACACACATATTAACTCATTTCAAGCAAAAATGCACTTAATGAGTTTTACCTCTAAACCAACGATATGTACTTTTTTTTTAGCACCACGTCTTACCACATGTTCAGGTTATATGCATATGTACTTATTACGCAAACGATTTAAGGATGAGGAAGGTTGATTTTAAGGAAGTGGATTCACATTTGAGTAGAAAACAATTGGAAAACCCACCCGACCAGGATCCAAACTCCATTCTCCCTTTCATCGGCTGTCTAGTCTAACACAAAGAGTCAAGCCGTGGATTATGCAGCCACCGAAGCAGGTTCATACGTAAGCTACTTATACTTAAGTTTGTGTTTGTGTTTGACAGACATTCAAATAATTGTGATTACATCGCAAAGCTATTGCAACTATTTATTTTATTATGAGCGTAATATTTATTATTATTATTATTATTATTATTATTATTATTATTATTATTATTATTATTATTATTAGCACCACGTCTTACTACCCGTTCGGGTTATACGCACTTACGCTAATGTGTAATGGTAGGGTGATTGTGAGATGAAATGGAGGACCTACAGTTTAACGTGGGATCCGAACCACGGTGGAGCCCTGGCATTCCACACATTCACAAGTTGTGATTAATACACGTCTTGTCAGAGGTGAAAGAAGGGTCCGGTAATCAAGTAAATCTGTACCAGAACCGAGGATTGAACCCCGGACCCCAGCAGAGAAGTCCGACACCTTACCCCTAGACCGCCAGGTCATCAACCATAATAATAAGATATTTTAGGTGCACGGTTCTTTGGTGAGACGACTCACAAACTGTCACTTAGATAAGTTTAATACTTGATTACATACACCTACACAGCATCTGGATTCGAAGCCGATATACAATGACTAGATTACTTGTGCATCTGCTGTCAAACCAAGGGTCTTCATTCAACATTCATTCAACATTTCTAACAGCTAGGAAATGTAATTACTAGGTACTTTTGGGACTATAGAAACGATAAACAGGTTATATTATTTCTACATGTGAATTTTACCTAGAATAATTTATAATAATATTAAACGCTTGACCGTCTCTGTGCTCTAGTGGTAAGAATCCCTGGCTACAGATCCAAAGGTACTGTGTTCGATCCCCGCCGTTTACATAATTTATTTGTGAAACCATGGGTCTGGAATGGAGTCAAACTCCACCCCGTGAGGACAAATAAGGAGCTACTTGACCATCGAAATTAACAGCAAGAGGGCTCATTGTGCTGACCACATGACACCCTCTGCCAGACAATGTTAGTACTATAATCACGAACGGCGATGGCAGAGCTCACACCATGGAGGTTTCATTTAATGATAAGAAACTTACTCAAGTGATCTTTTATATTGAAAAGTCTTAGGAAATGGCGATGTTGAGACCAGCATTTATCCAGCGGCCTTTCCACTTACACCAGAGCATGTGAGTAAAAAAGTATTATTTATGCGAATATACTTAAAGGACATCTTTTTAAAGGTTGGATTATTTCACTGTATATTGATAATACTATTTTTTTAAATATTTTAATTTTCACAATCCAAATGTTTAATGAACTTCAAAACTCAGAAGTAAAAAAAAGAAAACCAATACTCACGATATCTTTTTTTTACCCTCTTCATCTCTTTGAATTTCTTTCATACGAGTGTTTGCGTATTTTCCCTTCTAAACAACCATAATCCCACTCATACTTTATATTTTCCTCATCCTCCCTCGACCACCCCGATCCATTTGAATGGCTGCAGGGGGTGGTTAAGGGATTGAGGGGAAGGGGAGGTTCATTGGCGGGGGTATATACATAAACACTGTATTTTATTTCCCAACGTTTTGTGATTGCAGTCAGTAATAACGTTGGCCATTGAAAATTTCACGTGACTGTGGGCGCGCACGCGCGAAAAGCCACAGAAAGAAAGAGGGGAGATGGAGCATAGGAGTTCTTCTCTCTCTACCCACCCACCCTCCCCCCTCCCGCGATCCTCCATTAGCTCTAATGAGAAAGGCAACGCTGACAAAACTTCCGGTCTTGCTAGTCTCGATGCAAGCCAGTAGCTCCTATACTAACCAACCACCCCTATTAATATATATATAACATAACCTTTATTTCCCCCCTCCCTTTCTTAACCCTCTCCCTCTTTATCATCATTCTCCCGAGCTTCTTTTTTTTTTTTTACTTTCCACTATACACTCAACCTGTTTTTATTACTTTTATTATTTTCAGCTTTCCATAACTTAGCGAACTATTCCCATCATCCATATCCAGTTATTTTAAAAGGTAAATCACTTGTACTGTAACAACAAAACAAAACAAAAAAAGTTACAAAAGATAAAAAAATTAAGAGTAATACTTGGAAACCATGTTTTAAAAGAAAAGAGCATTGTTTTTATCCTTTCTAATGAATGAAAAAATGAAAGTTGGTGGAAGAAGAAAAAAAAACAGCTACTCTGCGCTACCGTGATTTAAAAGCGCGTTTAGGAATAATGAGTAAAAAGCGTGGTGATTACTTAGTGAACAGTTAATAACTATGTTAATCATGAAGGGGATGAAAAGCGGTCGGTCCGTAGGTAGCTTTCTTTATCCCAGAATGTTTTATATTGCTTTCAGAAAACTCGACTACAGTTCAAATTTATCATAAAGGGCCTTTTATTAAAATACAAACATATTATATCGCAATCTTCATTGGTTACCATTTATTTTATCGTTATGGTTATTTTAAGGGTATTTATCAAAAGCGACACCAGCCCAGTACGTGACTTTGCATATTAATAAGTAAAAGAAAGTCTAGTAAATTGGACTTTAACCTTTTATATTTCCATACAAAGAAAAATTTCAAATTTGTAAAATAAGCAACATACTTTACATGCAATTTTTAGTAAAAATCATCATATTTTAGCCCCAAGTCTTACTTCCAGTTCGGGATATAGCCTACGCTTATGTAATAATCACGCAAATGGTTTTAGGAAAAAGGAAGGTTATATTTATAGGAAAAATACCCGCATTTGCGTGGAGGGGTGATGAAATACATTTTGGAAAAACCACCCTCAATACACCCGAATGAGATACGAACCTTGATCTCTCCATCATCGGCAGTATAGCCTACTGCGAGACAGAATAATAAAAGTGTACATGAATCGCGGTGTATATTAATATATACAATAGTGAGTCAACAGCCGAAAGTTGATCCTGATGTGTTTACTATTCAACCGTAGCAGCACGCGCAATCAGCCTTTCTGTTGATTAGTGTCGCACGTCCACTGCATCTGGGAGTAAGCACATGTAACAATAGATAAATCCTGAAAATGCGCTAGTTTCCCGTCGTATTTTAAAAACTAAATATATTCTCATAGTATAAAAACATTATAGGAGTTTTTCTTAGGCTTTCATAAAATATAAGTACAACATGATAATATATTTACGGACTGTCAACAAAGAATCCATTAAACAGTGCCAGTTCACATACCACTGGTTGTTACTGTCAAATATTTACAAGAAAAACTTTATTTAACAGCTATAAATGATACTAGATGAACTTGCTATCCGAAGCCGTCACTAACCTACTAATTATTATTATTATTATTATTATTAGCACCGCGTCTTACTACCCGTTCGGGTTATACGCACTTACGCTAATTTGTAATGGTAGGGTGATTGTGANTACAGTTTAACGTGGAATCCGAACCACGGTGGAGGCCTGGCATTCCCCACATTCACAAGATGTCTTGTCAGAGGTGAAGGAAGGGTTTGGTAATCAGATAAATTTATGCCGGGACCGAGGATTGAACCCCGGCCGCCAGCACAGAAGTCTGACACCTTACCCCTATACCGCCAGGTCACCAACCTACTAATATATCAAAGTAAATAGTCGTGTGTGTGTGTGTTGCTCAGTTACGTCCAGGTTATAGTTAACTCTTCCTAGGAAAAGTTGATCTGTTTATTCTCAATAAACTTTTACTGATACTTTTAGTAAGAGTCGACTTTACCTAGGCCGTGTCAACTCTCCCTAACAATATACTTTTCCTGTAACATATATCACATTTACTTTGGACGTCCAGTTAAGATATAGGATATATTGTTTCTATTAAAATCCGATAAAATTGATAGTTTTCCAAATTTTCTGTCTTAGAACCATGCAATAAATCGTTGTAATCCCCTATTGAGTGTTAAATTATTTTTTATTGTACGTCTTACTTGATCGCCAAATCAACAATGCAATTCAAAGAGTATTAATAAAAGGATACAATTAAGTCTTAAATCCAAAGAAAAACTATATTTTGTGCCAGTTGTTTTGTATTCAAATTAGTGGGCGGATCATGTTATTTTATTTATTTATCTATCTGAATAGGTAGTCACAATGTCTAATGTGCCAGGCTCATTATTGATGCAAAAAAAATTGTCTTACACAGACTTTCTCTAAGTTTTATCTTAAAATTTGTGAAACGAAATAATTTACGTTGTTTGAGAAACACTCCACCAAATAACATAAATGAAATAATATACACTGTTACGGAAATGTTGAGAAAAGAGGAGCATATATTCTGCCCACAAAAAAAAAACATAACGATCAATTTCAAATGTAAAATAGCTCCATAGATAAATAGAATGGTGCACCGATTTGAGAAACAAAATAATATAAACTGTTGCATAAACATTCCACCAAATACCATACATGTATCAATATACACTTTGACAGAAACATTGATAAAAGAGAACCGTCTCTGTCCACCAACCAACGTTACAATCAATTTTATATTTCTAAGTACTCCATGAAAAATATATGTTTTAGCATAGAAACCGCTATTGGTTTTATAAATATATATTGCTGATTAAAATATTTTAATTTTATCAATACTATAACTTTAAAATGATAAGTTAATTCGTATTTAAAATAGTTGTAGGTATAAAATTATGATCAAAAGTGGAAGTTTCCGCTACTTTAATATTGCTTTAAAGTCATTTTCATGGGAAAAAGAAAGGAGAAATGTTATTTTGTTGGTTGTGTTAAGAAACAATGCCTAGATACGAGATTTAATAAAAATCGTTAGAGTGGATTGTGAGAAAATATTTTTGGTGTTTGCTATAATATTATAAAAAAGAAACCTAAGAGGGACCTTTTGAAAACACTAGATCTCAAGTTTTAACTCGAACGGTAAAATGGTATCGCCTCTAGTCAAGAGATACAAACAGGCAACGAGATCGCGAAAACCACTTTTCGGTTTCATTTATCAAAATTTCAAGTTAGATTTTTTTAAAGATCACAATACTTATTTCTTTGAGGGGTTGAGAGAAAGTAAAATGGTGCAGACCTTAAACATTTTCCTAACTACTTATTTCAAGTTTAAAATGTCTTTGTTAATTGAGTATTCTCTTCCAATTAGTCGCGTTAAACGAAATACGAATCCTCTTAAAACACATGGACGCCGATTCGGGTACTCAAATATAACGAGTGTTACTCTTTAAGCTGCATGGCCATTTGTGTGGGTGACTGACTACATAACCAATAGCCCTAAAAAACTAAAACCTCTATTACGTACTAAGTGAAAATTGAAGGTACACAAATAAGAAATGCTTTACTTATTTCTACATTACACGCCCGAAGACTTTAATTACGTGATTAATTTTCTATTGAAACTCTTCTCTAAGGAAAAAATCTCAACCTTTAATAGGAAGGAGTTTATAAAAAAAAATCACATTAAAACTACCCAGGTAACACTGGATTTTGCAGATAATTATTAATATATAGGGTGTTCCCGGGTTAAACAGATAAACTTTGGGATGTGGTACTGGATCAAAAGCTAACCCAAATATAATTGGAAGATTTGCTTGTTTTAGCTATTTTTTCGTGCAAATCGTAAAAAAAAATTAAAGAAAAAAGCTAGGTATTAAATAAAATATTTTATTTATTTTATTATGTTGTTAAAATTGACGGCCTTCAGGCCGAAGACAAGAATCGCACCTATCAATGACAGAACGAGTCGCTGACCGATATTGTGTGACTGTTGTTTCTTCGCACGCTTGCTTTATCCTTTGTTGTAATGATTGAAGGTCATTAACAGGCACTTCATACACTTTTTGCTTGAGAGCTCCACACACACACACAAAACAATTTAATGGTGTTAAATCAGGCAAACGCAGAGGCCAATACACAGGTCCAGCACGACCAATCCACCTTCCGGAAAATTAATATTAAGACATTGCCGAAGACCTCTGCAGAAAAAACCATGTTTTTATTTAGTTTTTTGCTGTTTGCACGAAAAGGAAGATAAAACGAACAAATTTCCAAAATAAAGTTTGAGTTAGTTTTTTGATCAACTACTACTTCCCAAAGTTTAGCCACTCAACCCTGTATATAAAATAATACTAATAAAATACAGTAAGCTAGAAAATTCGAATCTTGAGAGTTCGCGGCTCGGTTAAATCCGAGCGTCGTCAACAGAAAAATAAATTTTAGATTATAGTTGCGTGTTGTTATATTTGAGAATGGGTTTCCTAGAATGTATTTCTCCTTCTACCCATGTGTGTGTCTAAAGATAAGACAATAAGTTACCACTTCAGTAATGTTTAGGTATTTTCACCGTCGAATGTGTTTACTTTATGTACTTAGTCCATTACTATTGTACAGTCATTGCATCTATATAAACACTATTTTTTTTCATAAAAACTTGTTCTATTTTGTATATTGTAAAGTGACATTTTTTTGTCTAGGTGTTATTTAACTCACCACTAAACTTATATGCTAGTGGATCCCTTGTTATTCGGTATAGTTCGAGTTTTCGGTAGTACACGGTAGTCTCGGTCCAATCCGCCTCGAATAATTGAAAGACTACTGTAGTGAAATGGTTTTCAATGTCACCCGCCAAATAAAAAAGTGTTCTTTCTGTCACACTATTATCGTAATCACTCCCTTAATTCACACAATATGTTCCATCTGAACATAGATAGGGGAAATGAGTGTTATTAAAAGACGACGTCTGCTCATTTCGCAACGTCCCCAGCCTTGCCGAGTCATCTCAACTAAACGAACCACTTCCAGGGACTAGAAGACCTCCCCACACTTATAACCCATGCGTGCGACCACTTAACTAAACACAATGATGGGAATGTCCCGACCCTCCTTCGCTGATATCATAATGACGGCAATCTATGCCATGTCAATTCAAGCTTGTCAACGACAGGGCGTCTCGAAAAGGTCCAAATATCTGTGTAAGGGGAGGCAGGTTAGATCAGAGAAAAGGGGGAAGTAAAGTGTATGATGAAAGAGATGTGGAAGATTCGCTGCGATGTTATATCACCAACGCGTTTTAATTTTATGAAAGTGAGACTACATTAGTGTGAGGATGAGATGAAAAAAACCGTTTACAAATTATAATTCCCAAATGTGGCCACGAGGGTTAAGACATAAGTTTGTCTGATTTTATAACGTCGCGACGAGGAATCCCGAACGGATGTACTGAATTTAATTTAATTTATACGCTTCAGATACGCAAATGTGGGAACATTTCTTGTGAATTATTCCTTACTAGTCAATATTCCACTAGGGTAGCTAAGCGGGTAGTCCAGAAGGAGAGTAAGACGTGAAGTACGAGCATGCTAAATCCAATGAGGAAGACCACAACCAATGCACTCAGCCGGGTTTCGAGACACAGCCCTCCCGGTGACAAAACTAAAAGTAAATAATCCTAAATCACGTGGCCACCGACTCAGCTAGAGTCGTATACTAGATAGATACTTTTATGCCTTTGGATCGGTACCATGTCGAGGTATCTATAATGATGTAATATTTGTGATTTTTTTTTATCATCGCGTTTTACTACTTATTCGTTCAGATAACTAATATTACTCTAATAAGGTAGTATAAGGAAGATAATATTTTAGAGATAATCTCCCCGCATTTGCGTGGAAGAAGAGTGAAAAACTATTTAGAAAAAACCACCATCATTAGACACGACTGAAATTCTAAACCTGATCTTCTCGTCATCAGCAGGCTAGAATATGACACCTTAGACCGTTTGATCACTGAAGCAGGTTTTTGTAAATTAACTCATTATTGTGCTAAGCTTCTGTAATTTCTCAGGTTAGGGTTGGGTATGTTGTGTTTTATATTTCCAATTTTAGGTTAAGTTAATTTTAATTCATTCCTTAGCATGGCCCTTAGTTGGTGAAGTTTAGGTTCCCACAGTTGTATTAGGGGTTCTAATGTCATTAAAGTGTACTAGGGGCGCATGTAGATAAAATATAATTATTTTTTTAAGATAATTCCATCGCATCTTAATGCCTGTCTAGGATTTAAGTATTTTAACTACAACACTAATTAGATAGGCACTATAAAGGTGTAAGTTTTATTAAATGTACCTCCTTTTGAGTGAAGGTAAAGTAGAATATCATTTGTGAAAAACCGTTCCCTGTCCACTCACTTAGGACTCGAACACAAAACTCCTCGCCACGGGCAAACAAGACTATGTGAGCCTGACATTTAATCCCCGTGCCCATCGATGTGAGCTACTATTATAAAAGATCTAGTCCAGTTGATTATGAATCTTTAATAAAAAATCAAAACTCACTACTATGACGAATCTCTGTATGTAGGGGACTATTCCAAAGAAGTAAAAATTGTCTTTTGTCCAATTTTCTTGAGAATGGGCATATCTAACGGCAGTAAAATGTGTATGAATCTACTTTTATGTCATCATCATTATTTATAGTACGTCTGGTACATAAAAAAAAGCTGCACTTTTTGATTGGAATATGCCACTTTCTGTTGTCATAAATGAGGTCATGAGAGACCTTTTCAGATAGGGAGCCACATTAAAATCCGTGCAGGACACCAAAATGGCGGCTATTTATGGACGCCATTTTGGAGTCCTAGAATTGGTTGTATCTCAGCTCCTAATGGTTCGATTTTAATTTTTCTTTTTTTATTTAAAAGCTCTTATTAAGTACATTATTTTACCATATTTACTTTTCTCTAAGCCTTAAAATTTTCTCGTAATTAAAAAAAATGATTTTAGTGTTCGTCTAGTTTTTTTATTTGTTTTTGTTTTTTGTGTGTGATTTCTCTTACATTTGTTTTCATTCTAATATAAAATTATATTCATATAAATCATTTAACATTCATTTTTGCAGATTAGACTGAATTGAATTATTCTCAAAATGACTTTAAGGCGCCTGCGCCTGGCAAATTTTGACTTTGAATCTCCACTTGAGCTTCGTGTTATAGATTGGACCAAATGTTGCATTTGTCAAGAATCTAGTGATGAAGGCTATATTTGCCCAGCCTTACACACTGAAAAAGCACTTGTTGGTGCTGGCTACAAGACGCTTTCGGAAAATTTAACAGAATTTCAGAATCTCGGTGCATTGCCCCCATGGTTTGGATGTACAAAAGTTAAATGAGGGTGAAGGTATAGAAGGAACATTAAAAAAATAAAGCAAAGTGGCATAAAAAGTGTGTACTTAACTTCAACAGAACAAAACTAGCCAGAACAAAGAAACGCAAACGTTCATCCTCTTTGCCAAATGATTCACATGAGAACAGTCCACAGACTTTATTAGAGCCAGATGAAAAAAACCCAAGGAATATGCGTTGTTCCACATCATTTATTAAAATGAAAGATGAAATGTGTTTTATATGCAATCAAAAGGGCACTACTCGAAAACCTCTATATAGAATTGCTTCCCTACAAGACGATAAACTTAAGAGATGTGTCGATATTACCAATAACACAAACCTTAAAGCATTCCTAGAGGGTGGCGATTTGGTTGCTAAGGAAGCAAAGTACCACTCGAAGTGCTATACAAACCTGAACAATTGTCTGAGAGCATCAATTGGGGTAAAAGAAGAAGAGGTCAACTCCATCTGCGAGAGTATGGCTTCCGTTGCACGCTTCATAAGAGAGAAAAACAAGGCCTCTGAATCTGATAATACTGAGATTTTATTAAAAATGGCTCACTTAAAGATTATATATGCAAACAGCCTTGCAAATATTCTGGGAATGAAAAGTAAAGACCTTCAAAACACACATACCACCCGTTTACGCGAGAGAATTCTCGATCACTTCCCACAGTTTAAAGCTCAACTTTCAGGCAGAGATTACTTCCTTTATCGTGATGGTGCTAATATTTTTAAATATATTCATTCTGAAAACCTTGATGATGATGCTGTTGCATGTGAAAGCTTTATTAAGCAAATTAGAAAGATCATAGCCCAGCACAAAGCTACGCTTGATGGTCATCTAAACGATGATCAACAAGCTGCAAGCGTTCCTCCAGCACTTCTCTCTTTAGTGTGTTCTTTACTTCATGGCTATGCTTCAGAAGAGAATGTGACTAAAGCAACTCAGCCTGCTTTGACTATCAGCCAATTAATAGTTTTCATCCACAGTGAAAACATTCCAAAAGGCAACATTATTCGTCATAAGAAAAGTCATGAACCACCAGTTCCATTATACGTGTGCCTGTCTATATTTGGAAGAACACGAAATAATACAATAATTGAAAGCATGCATAAAAGAGGCCTCTCAATATCACCAAACAGAATTATGGAGATAACAGCAAGTCTGGCTCACTTGGAGATTAAGAGAGCTCAAGAAGAAGGTGTCCTTTGCCCCTCAAATTTGCTTCATAGTCTCTTTGTGATTGGTGCGTACGATAATATGGATCATAACTACAGCAGTACAACTTCAGAATCATATTACCACGGAAAAGCAATTTCTATCTTTCAAATTCCCGGTGAAGGAGAAGTTGGTGAGCCTCGTAATTTCGCCACAAGCATTTCGTGTGTCGATCAAAGTAACAGGAAAGTGACAGAGCTTCCAGACAGCTACAATGTTGTCAAGACTGTAACACTGCCTCCCAAGAAACCTCCTGTGCCAATAGCAAGCGAGATCACCTGTTCTCAGATGTCAACTTCTAAATTTGGATCCGAGTGGAAAACGGAACAGGAATGGCTAGACCATATTCTTAGCGACAGAAAAGATGGGCCCTTAGATCTTTCCTGGGCAGCGTTCTATGCTTCAAAGGTAGGCTCTTCATCATTTGAATTAACACGTAACTCTCTTTTACCTCTATTCAATGAAAGTTCTTCTTCGCCGTCAATGCTGAAGCACGGAATGGATCAAATAAGAAAAATTACAACGTTTTTAAATCCAAGACAAATTCCTGTCATATGTGTGGATCAACCTCTATTTGCCTTGACTAAATCCATCCAGTGGAACTGGCTTGAATTTTATGGTGAATCCAAATTTGTAGCCATGTTTGCAGCGTTTCATATTGAGCAGGCCTTTCTGAAGATGCTTGGCCAGTCTGGAGAAGTTTACTGTTTTGATTTACTACAAAGATGGAGAAGAATTCTCAGTCAATCATGTTAGAAAGCTTCTATTTACTTCAAAAAGTCGCAGTCTATCAAGCTTGCCCCCAACTAAAGAGGCATTAAGGCAGCATTGTCTCCGTTCAGCATACCAGGCAGAACAAGTCTGGGGTCGTGCCTGCTCAGTGATAGACAACGTTCCAGGACCAGAAGGATGGGAATGTACCAGAGCTGCAGGGGAGTGGGTGCCGGTCTGGTCTTCTCTGCCCTCGATTTGGGCAGCTTGTAGAGAATTGGTTAATTGCAGTTGCTCTGAATGCCGTACACGATGCTCCTGTTCAAAGGCTAAGGTTCCATGCACGCTGATTTGCAGGAACTGCACTGGAGGTCAAAAATGCGACAATAAATACAATAAAAGGCATGTGCTTAGTTGAGAATTTCTAAATTTCAATATTTCCATCACTTTCAAGATCATTATATTTATTTTTGCATTTAGCGTCTTCTGTATGTAGACTCTTTTTCAAATACCAGGCGTCAAAAATACTTTTCTTTACTTGTTAACTTTTTAAGAGTTTATATGAAAATAATTACTTTGTTCCAGGTATGATTCGGAAGATGAGGAAGAGGATAGCTTGATTTAGAGACATTTAAGTTGCTAAGAAGAAGTTAATTTGCAGGAGCATTCCTATTATTCAAATATTTTTGTAAACAATGTTACTATCTTATTGTAATAGTAAAGTAAACGAAATATTGTAAACCAGTCGTTTCATTTGACCAGTAATTTCTCAAGAAGTAGTTTATTAAAATAGATGTTCTTGGTATCAATGGAAAGAAAAAATAATTCTCTTTATTTTTATTATCACCTATAAAGGAGATATTATGGACAATAAAAAAGATAGTTAGCAATTAAATTTGTGAGAAAAGTGAAATCTTCATAAATTCTTAAATTGTGGAGAAACCTTAAAGTTTGGAGATAAATATATGATAACCAATTAGTTTCTTGTTAGCAAGAGCTTTCAAACAAAACAAAAAAAACTGAAATCGGAATATTAGAAGCTGAGATACCATGGAATTAAGAACACTAAAATGGCGGCTATAAATGGCCGCCATTTTGGTGTCCTGCACGGATTTTCAAGTGGCTCCCTATCTGAAAAGGTCTCTTTTTCCCTTACCTAAGACTACAGAAAGTGGCATATTCCAATCAAAAAGTGCAGCTTTTTGGCTTTATTTGCTATGTACCAGACGTACTATTACTTAAGTCCAGGCTTTTGTTCCTCCAGCCACATCTCTCGGTCTTAAGCGGTCTCTTCACCTTTGAGCACCCAATGTTGTCGGTGCATAATGCAAGTTATACATAATCTATAATATAAATATATTTGAATAAAATGAAGAGATTGTTTGTCTGTCTGTCATGGGCTTTGCACGATATCCATCTCAAGTAGAGGTCTGACTTTTTTTTTTAATTAGTAGCCTCTGTGTAAGTACATGTGAACCTAGAAGCCGGAATTTAATTTTTTTTTAATTAATCAAAAACTGGGTCGGAAGAAATTAAATGAAGAGGTTTATGCCCTGTCTGTTTGAAGCAAAGAAAAACGTTTACAAGTGTCACCGGGTACTTCCGCTAGTCTAAAATAAAAATGGTGCTCCCAGAATGCATGACCTTACGCCTTAAGAGTTTAAATTTTACGTACCCCCTGAGATGTATTCGCGTACCCGTAGCGGTACGCATTCCCCAGATTAAATACCACATCTATAAACGTCTATTCGTAGTGAAGTATAGTTTCCTTATGTTGCTACTCCATGGGAAAGATATCAAGTTTGCATCTTCTCCTGGGGCGTCCCCCCTCAATATCCTTCACGCATGGAGTATTTATTCCCTCATTTCAGTTCAATGTTGTTGATTGTCGAAAGAAACTCGGGAAGAAAAAATCTCTTCCCCTCCAACCCTCTATATTCCCCTCCCGACCTCATCATTAAAGATTCGTAAGATTGTAGTCGGGAGAGCTGTATTCACTGGAGTGAACTCCTTTTCGGTTCACCAAAATCAAATATTTATTACTTAGAAACAAATTTACTTTCTTTTGATAATTAACTTTCAAGGAATTATATCTTCATAAATAAGCGTTCAACGTGTTGATTTATTTTGTTTGCTTTATAATTAGAAATACAATCTAGTTTTGCTTAGCACCGCGTCTGACTACCCGTTCAAGCTAAACTCGTCTGTTAATACCTACATTTTTGTGTTAGGGGAGGTTACATTTTGAGGAAATGTACTCGCATTTAGTGTTTGGAGTGGAAAACATTGAGTAAAAACACCCTCAGTCAAGGCCGAAGTTAGGGGAGGGGGGTTTGGGTATGAACCAAAAATATAGGGCTTTATTTATGGTTCAAACAATATCAACATTAAGATACAAGTACAAATTAGGGGGCTGTGTTACCATAAAGCACTTCAGAGATCTTCCTGGGGTGTTTAATATCTATAAATTTTTCCAGCCTTCAGCAGTTATGGTCCTTTGTTGTCATAATAAAACACTTCAGATAGCTTATAGAGGTGTTTAATATCTTGAATATTCCCTATCCTTCGGCAATTCTCGTGTTATGTTGCCAAAAACACACTTCAAAAATCTTCTAGGGGTGTTTTTTTTATATTTAGAATTTGTCCTAGCCTCTGGTATTTAGGGGGTTATGGTGCCATAAAAATTAAAAAACACTTCCGATAGCTTCTAGAACTGTCTATCATTTATGATTTTTTCTAGCGTCCGGCGAATGGGATATGTACCCACCAACCCCTCCCCCCTACACCCCTGAAATTATTGGCTTGCTACGGTCTTGCCCTCAGTATAAAATACTGGGATTCGAGCCCCGACGTCCTGTCATCAACAGTCATGTTTATTACATTAGTGACACCTTAGACCATTTGACATCAAATTGGCTCAAGATAACGACTAAATTGTAAAATACTTACAGTTTTGATTAATTTTAACGAAATTAAGTTATATTATTCAATTTCTAAACTACATTTCAAGCAACTTCTTCTATGTTTTATATTAATAAAATCAATATATCGTTTGTCACTCATGAACAATGCGTCCACAGAGGTCTGAAATTTTAAAATTAGTAACCCCTGTGCAAACATGTACTGTACACCTAGAAACCAGATATTTTTCCATTCACTCAAGATAAGTTGAAAGAAATAAAATGAAGATTTTTTTTCTGTCTGTTTGAAGTAAAGAAAAGCGTATTCCGGGGTAGCCACGCAATGAATTGCATGGTTAACCCAGGCATCTCCAGGTACCCAGTAATACATAAAATAATATTAATCAAGAGACCCCCAACACGGTTTAATTTTTCTACTATTCTCTTAAATGGCTTGAATATATTTAATCTTAAGACATATTTTGTACATAGAGGCACGAGCTTAAGTCTCGTCTTGTCGTCGTGTTGTTTACGACGGGAAAATCGGAGTTCGAATTCATGGTCAAGTGAACAGTGGTGGTTTATCCTAAATGGTTTCCTCCTCTCCCTTCAAACAAATTATACTTCCCCTGGTGACCTGGCGGTCTAGGGGTAAGGTGTCAGACTTCTATGCTGGCGGCCGGGGTTCAATCCTCGGTCGAGACAAAGATTTATCTGATTACTAAACCCCTTCTTCACCTCTGACAAGACATCTTGTGAATGTGGGTAATGCCAGGCCTCCACCGTGGTTCAGATTCCACGTTAAACAGTAGGTCCTTCATTTCATCTCACAATCATCCTACCATTACACATTAGCGTAAGTGCGTATAACCCGGACGGGTAGTAAGACGCGGTTACTAAAAAAAGTTCCCACATTAGAAAATATCACACCACAATAAAATCCAGCCCTACTATTAGTAATGCTTAAAAGCACTTTCCGCCTCGAAGCAAAATTGTTCTTGGTTACTTTTCTTCCACATTAAAGAAAGAATACAAGAGCAAAGCAAGACAAATTCTCGACCAGAGCATGTTTCACTGGGTTGCCATTAGTTTCCTATTACAGGCTGCCATGTGTTTTCCTGGATTTTAAGACATTTTAAAGCAGTGGTTCTCAAACCATGGTCTGTGCTGGTGTTCCACTCATCGGACCAAGGGAAAATCAATGGTGTGATCTAATCGTATTTGTCTTCTCCATTAGTCTACTTTAATTTGAGACTAAGTTTTCAAAAATAGGAATAATCAGTAATTTAAGCTCAAATAATCTTTATTATACTATCATGTAAAGACTTTCCAGGTGTTAGTTTAAATCATAATCGTTATGTCTGTCAATTTTTTTTGAAATTACCCAACATTAAACTATTCTTTATTTGAGGACTTCAATTAAAATCAAAAACAGCCCGGGGATTGTTTTTGGGTTATGGAGCACATAAAACTTAAAGTTTCATCATAATCTTTAGGTCGAAGATTTTCATAGCTACAATATATATTTCTCTTTATTAGAGAGTGAAAAGTTAAATGAATTAAAAGAGTACAATTTGACCGGTTAACTAAGTTGTGTCAACTGTACTTTGTCCTATAAGTACTATGTGCAAAACTTGCAAGGTATTCCTACGCTTGTCTTTCACCGAAATCGTTATATAGAATTTCATGGTATGTAAAAAAAATTGAACAATTTAATAATAAAAATCGCCATCAACAAAGAATATAAGGTATTATATATGGGGTCATTAGTAAAGTAATGTTTTTGTTGAATCATAAATAAGTAAAATTAATAATATTAATAATTTTAATACCGTGTCTTATTACCTGATCAGATTATACGCATAAAAAGTAGTTAATCTAGTTAGTTGAGGAAGGTTACATTTATAGGAAGTGTACCCGAATGTGCATGGCTATAGAATGTAAAACCATTTGGGAAAAACTACCCTCGATATACCAAGCCAGGATTCAAACCCCAATTTCTCTGTCATCGGCAGTCTAGTCCATCACGAGAGTGATGCCTTAGACCATGCGACCACCGAAGCAGGTAAAATTAATAGTAAGTTTGGTTAGTTGTGAAAGGCTAATTTTGAAATATATTATGTGTGAATTTTATTTTATTTATACATTTTTTGTTTGCTAAGCTACGCTGTTACGCACATATGGTCTGTTAAAAAAAGTTATTTGCTAAATAAGGAACCAAAATAATTTCAAAAATGTATTATTTCAGAAAAATAAAAGTTCATGACTCAAGAGGTTAATTATTAGTCTACACTATTTAAATTATTATTTTAATTTGACTAAAATAAGTTTGCATAATTTTCTAATCAGCAACTTGATTAAAAATAATCTCTTCTTTATTTCACGACTAAGCCTACAGCTTGTTAGTCTCTAAGCTGCGCGCCTTACTACCCATTCAAACTATTCACATTTTATGTACACTCTGTCTACCCTGCAACTTAGCTACCTAACCTTGACGGAATATACTACTATGGCCTTCTATTAGAAGCCACGTAATAGTGGAACAATGTAAGATATCATATTCTGAAAATCGAAAAATGACACCTGGACACGAGAATCGAACCTGGGACCTTTGGCTTAGTACGCCAATGCTCTTACCACTGAGCTATCCAGGATTCATCCCGAGCCCATGGTCATTCTTCACTCTTTACTCATATTTTAAGGCAAAGTCTATGATGGACGTGCGGAAATCGTCGGCTACAAATGTGTGATTTATTAAGATCACGAGCTATCAGATAACGCAGCCACCTTTGACTCGGTAATTGGCTTATTGCAGCAAATAATAGCTTTGGCTATTTGATTCATTCAATGTAAGGTATGCTTGCTACCTTTCAGGATAAACGAGGGGCAGCCTACTATTTACGCTTAAATTATTATTATTATTATTATTATTATTATTATTTAGCACCGCGTCTCACTACCCGTTCGGGCTATACGCTTTAAGTACTGATTACTCTATTGTATTAGGAATTGGGAAGGTTGAATTAGAGGAAATGAACCCGCATTTGTGTGGAGGGAGATTAGAAAACCATTTAGGAACCCACCCCCCAGTTCACCCGACCGAGATTCGAACCTCGATCTCCCCGTCCTCAGCTCAACACGACTAGCGCGTTAGCCAACTACGCCACCGTGGCGGGTATTTACGCTTAAAGGTTAAGGCTGAGGATGGTTGAATTTAAAGAAAGTGTATCCTCATTTTCGTAGAATGAGAGTGAAAAAACCTTTAAGGAAATAAAAACCCTTAACGGTTTTCCACTCTCACTCCATAAAAATGAGGATACACTTTCTTTAAATTCAACTATCCTCAAGGAAATACAACCCTTAGTATACTCGACCGGGATTCGAACCCTGATCTCCCAGTTCAGTCTGCTGCGAGGGTGACATACGACCACCGAAGCGGGTTACTGCTGTGTTAAAATGGTTTAAGATCTAGTTTCATAAAAATCAGCTAGCAATATGCGAGGCAATGAACCTGATTTAGCACCATCGAGCAGGTCCACTCCATCTACCTAAAGGTAAACCGACATACTACTCTGTAGTCTGAGTATTTATTATTGATAGAAAGAGAGGGAGGGTCACCAAAGCACACATATATACCCTACTTTGGAACGACACGGCGTGGGCTTATGACCACACTCAGCCCGAGGTGGTCTTCTCTACTTGAGTCACAAAATACGAACTTCTCCATTTCCATGACGGCACCGAACCCTGTCCGCGGTTATAATAAATGTACGACTAGGTGGTCGAAACGGCCACCCATGAAAGATTTACCGTCCAATGAGTGAAGTTCAGTGGCTGTTTGGAAGGTCCGAGACACATGAAATTGGCCCGGCAATAATAAAAAGACCCGATGGCAGGTCTTGGACTCTACAACCCCATCCTGAAGGTCGAGCTAAAAATTAGCCGTGTCACCATTATTTTCATGGGATATTCACAGATAAAGGTGGTCCTTTCGTTGATAAGTTTAGGTGTCGCCACATGCTAGGATTCGTTGTATTGGCATTTAAAAAAATATAATTTGAATTTATTTTTACAATTATTAAGTCATGTACATTTTATTTAACATTTTACTTTATTTCTTTACTGGGGTTACACTTTATTTGTTATAATAAAAGTTAATGGATAGTAAAACATTTTTCACTTTCTCTCGACACTTCGGAAATAAAATATTGTGATAATAAAAAACAATTAAACTCGAGATTGATATATGTCAAGGTTTCATGACCTTCTGAACCAAAAAAAGTGGTTTTCGCGTTGCCGTCGTCTGTCTGTAGCTAGGGCTAGAGCCGAAACTATTTTGTCGATTGGGGTAAAACTTTGTATCTAGGGTTTTCATAAGACCCCCCCCCCCCCAACACCC